>JAOXYA010093428.1:0-22958 GCA_028565675.1 Sorex palustris
GTCCCCCAGGCCCACTCACTGTCCCCCAGACCCACCCACTGTCCCCAGACCCGCTCACTGTCCCCAGACCCCCACTGTCCCTCTGACACTGCCCCCAGACCCTGCCCAGGGCCCACTCACTCGTCCACGGTGAAGCAGACGAGGCGTCGCCGCAGGCCCCCCGCCCGCTGCTGCTCCAGCGCCTGCCGCCCCAGGAAGGGGATGTCGGACTTGAGCTTGCAGGTGAAGGCCAGGCCGGCCTCCAGGGGGCTGTCGTCGGAGCGCAGGTCCGCGTGCCAGTGCCGGTAGCCTGGGGGGGCACGGCCTGAGTGGGCAGCCCCCAGCATGCCCATGCCCCCGCCCCGGGGCAAGGCCTGCTCCCCAGAGTGGGGGCGCGGAGACACTGACGCGGGGAGAAGCTGGGGACAGCAGGCAATGCACCCCTCCCCCACGGTACCCCCACAGCACCCCTCCCCAGGCACCTCCCCCACCCCCCCTTCCACATGCTCCCCTCCCCCATGCACCCCACCCCCTGCCCACACTCACCCTTCTCGATGCTCAGGGAGTCGATGGCCCGGTAGCCCGCGTCTACGAGCCCGTGTTGGGCACCCGCGGCCATGATGGCCCGGTACACGGGCACGCAGGACGCCCTGGGGATGTGCAGCTCCCAGCCCAGCTCCCCCACGAAGGACAGCCGGATGGCCCGCACCTGCCGACAGGACGGACAGCTGCCATCTCTGCCCCAGTGCCCGGCCTCCGGGGAAGCAGCGGGGGTCAGCGCAGTGTGGTTGCGGGCGGTCAGCACAGTGGGGGGGGGTCACGCTGTGGACATGTCCACGCGGCTCCTGGCGCTCCCCGTTCTTCCAGCCTTGGCCCGGGCCCCTTTCTCTGCCTGTGCCCACGATTGTCCCTTTGTCCCCGAGGGGGTCACTTCACTGGCCGGGGCCACCTCATCAGCAGTAGCCCCACCTCGGGCCCTTGAGGCACCCCGGGCAGTGGACAGGGGACGTTTCGGCTCCTTCGGGCCCGGGCCGGGTCCGCGGCTGCCCGTCCCGTCCTCAGCAGCCCGGGCAGCTCTGGCCCCGTGAGACGCCCTGGGCTTGGACTGCCGAGCCGCCCGCACAGCTGGGTCAGAGGCACGAGTGGCAGGGAGCGGGAGGCTCTGAGCCATCAGGTCAGCCTCTGCCCCGTGGTCCACGCAGCCTCGGGATCCCAGGCCCGCGACCGGTGGGTGAGGGTCACCTGCCCACCAGGTTGAGGGACAGTGGCCCCCAGCCCCATGGAGATGACAAGGCCCAGCTCCCGGCATGCTCTGGGCACAGCCTCTGGGCACACACGGGACCAGGACACGGGCTGACACGGACACAGGCTCCAGGCCCACTGCTGAGGGTCAGCTGCTCCCGGGGGCCGGGCCTCTCGCACGCCTGCTCCGGGGACAGGGCCTGCGATGGGGCCTTCTCCTGGCCGGGCTGGCTCTCTGGCAGCTGGACCCAAGATCCAGGAGACTGGGGGTGGCCCTGGGGGTGGCCTGGCCCCGAGGGTCGGCCTGAAAGCACGTGCCGCAGACCCAGGGCAGGTAGAGAAGCCCACACTCGAACCCCAGCCCATGTTCCCGCCCCGCAATGTGTTCCTAGGCACATCTGGTCTGGGGGCAGCCATGGGCCCGCTGCCCCCCACCCCTTCCCGGAGCCCGGGGCTGATGCCAGAGCCTGGGGGGCACCCACGGCCTCGCAGCCACCTGTGCCCTGCGTGTGGGTCGGGGCCGCCCAGTGCTGCGAGCCGGGCGCCGTCAGCTGTGCTCAGGCTCACGGGGACCCAGGGGGCATCAGGGTGGCCAGTCAGGGGGAGGCCAGGCTGTGCTTGCCCCCTGTCCCTGCCACCTCACCCTGAGGGCGGGAGCAACCCATCAAGGCCTGACCACTCAGAGGTCAGCAAGGGATTGGCGGTCACCCCCAGGCCCCAGGAAGAGGTGCTGGATGCTGATACTGAGCCCTGCTCCCATCACAGACACACACACAGACACAGACACACACACACACACACACACACTTGGACACACACACTCACAAATGTTCACATACATACACTCACACACATGCACATTAACACACACGCACATACACATACTTGCATGCACTCACACTTAGACACACACTCATACACACATACATATACACACACTTGGACACATGCACACGTACACATACACACTTGCACATACACACATATACACACTGGCACACGCACAGACTCATACACAACGTACACTCACTTGGACACACACACGAGCATGGCAAGTGTGGGGGTCCCACTAGCCAGGGTGTGAAGACAGCAGACCCCACAGGGCTGAGGGCCCCACGGGTGTGAGGGGGTGCAGTGTGTGCTGGGGCGTTCTGAGGAGCCCCGTGCAGGAGGTTCCAAGCCAGGAGCAACCCCCATGTCTGTGCGCCCCCCACCCCATTGCTGGGGACAGCCCTCCTGGAAGTCTGGTCAGGGACACCAGCCGCCCCCGGCAGGAAGGGGACACTCCACCTGCCGCCCCCCAGGCCCCCAAGCCACACAGCTCTGGTCTCTCCCGAGACAGCAGGCCAGAGGCGGGGGGCGGGGGGGCGGGGGGGGCTGCTGTGCCGCTCTCCCGACAGCGCCCGCCCTCTCTGGTCCCTCCTCTTCCGGCCGAGGCAGGAAGCAGCTGAGACAGACCCCCACTTCCTGCCCGCAGATGACCAGGGTCTGGGCTCTCTGGGCGCCTCTCGCAGCCCCCAGGCCGGACGCCCCAAACCCACCAGTGCTCCTCAGCCCAGGGTGGCCCCACAGGGTCAGAGGGAAAGGGGGCCTCCCCATGACCCGCCCGGCTCCAAGACCACAGGACCCCACCCCGAGGGCCGCGTCCACCCCAGACGGGGGGCCACGAGGGTCCCTGCGGCTGGTCCCTACCAGGTGCCCGGCAGCTCGGACCAGCTTGTGTGTGGAGAAGGGGAAGGCGTCGTTGCTCAGGTCCGTGTCCAGCACCTCCTGGAGAATGGCCCGGCTAGGGCGAGGACAGGCGCTCAGGCCGCTGACCGGCACGGGGACGGCCCAGCAGAGGCCCCGCCCCATCCAGGTCCCCAGCACAGAGCCTGGAGCTGCCCCAGACCCGGGCACCGAACAGCCCAGGAGACTCCGCAGGTCGTGGCTCTGCCTGTGGCAGAGATCGGGTGGAGGGACGCTAGGTCGGAGAGCCCGGCCGGTCCCGCGAGCAGCCAGGGCATCCCTTTCTTAGGCAGGGACACTGAGGCCCGGGCGGTGGCCGCCTGTGGTCTCTGTGGGGGGCTGCTCCCACCGCCCATCCTGCAGAAGGCTCCTACGGCCGTGTGGGAGGGGCTTCGTCCCTCCTGGACCCTGGGCACCCGCTGGACTCCCAGGCCTGTGAAACCCCCTATCGCTTTTCTGGTCTGGGCTCAAATCCTACCCCCTCCATGTAGCCCTCCCTGACTGAGTCTGTAACAGCTTTGGCTACTCTGGGCTCCTGAGACCCCCCGAATGTGTCCCTCAGCTGAGGAGGCCCCTGGCCAGCAAACAGGGCCCCCCAGCCCACCGCAGTCCAGGAAGGGTATTTGGTGAACAGGACTGATACCCGCAGCCTGTCCACAGTGGCAGGTGTAGCCGCGTGACTGCCCCTTGGGGGCTCCCCGGGACCCCACGCCCATGGGTGCAACACCGTGGCTCGCCCTGGGGTCCCAACCAAACACCCCACCCTGGCGCTGCTCCCTGCGCCCACGGGGCACCGACAGGTCCCACCCAGGGCGTCTGCCGAGCCCCTCGCTCTCTGTGGCCCTGTGGTGCACCCGCCTGCAGCTTCTAAAGAGCTGGGACGCAGGCAGGGCCCGTCAGCTGCCCCCCGAGGTGGCCCAACCCTCCTGCACGGGAGCTTCCCTGGGCAGCCCCACCCTGAGCCCCCATGTCTCTGCTCTGCCTGCCCCCTGCCCAGCTGCCGGCCCGGGCCCTCTTCTGCTCTGCCAGGCTGTCCCCTGAGCAAGGACCCGGCTACGGGCATGTCGGGGACCCTGTGGCGGGAGAATCCTGGGCCCCAGGGGCCTCCCTCAGCCAGGGGCCTCCAGAGCAAGCACGTCTGGACCAAGAGGAGCCCAGGGGCACCCAGGGGCCCAGCGTGTGCCCAGGTGTGCCCAGATGAGCCCAGATGCACCGAGGTGAGCCCGGCTGAGCCCAGGTGACTCAAGTGTGCCCCAGTGTTCCCGGGTGAGCCCAGGATCACCCGCATGTGCCCAGGAGTGCCAGGCGTGCCGGCCTGCTCACCTGGCCGGGCCCTGCACGCTGAGCATGCCTAGGTCCTCAGAGCAGTCCAGCAGCTGGCATCGCAGCTTCCGGTCCTGCAGCACCGTGCTGATGTGGGACCAGTTGTGCTGGGCCACGGCCCCGCCCACAGCCAGGTAGTAGCCGTCCCCTGCAAGGCAGCGGCAGGTGGCTGGACTCCCGAGGTCTCGGAACGCACCCCGCGAGCACTGTCCAGGGAGCGGAAGGCTCCCGCCGCCCCCAGGCCCCTGAGGCAGCCATGGCGGGAGGTCCCAACAGCAGTGTGTCTCGGGGGCTGTCGCCCACACTCGAGTCCCCGTGGGCGGGACAGAGGCGCTGCTGTCCAGCCCTGAGGCCCCATGTGGGCGCCACGGCTCCAAGCCATTGCCGTCCGGGCACTAAGACCCAGCTGCTGCCACACCCACTGCCGGGGTGGATGCAGAGGGAGGCAGAGAGAGCTGTCCTTTGCGCCACCTCTTCCAGGAAGCCTTTCTTGCTCTGGCCTGGCGACTTCCCCGGGACCTCATCCTCCAGTCTTGGGATCCCTCCCGCATCTGCCTGGGCAGGTGTGGCGACCTGCAGCCTCCTTCCTCCCTGACTCCCCTCCATGACTCTGCACAGGCTCAGGCCGGCCGTGGGGTCTCCCCGTGTCCATCTCGCTGGCTCCCCCAGGGCCCACCCCTGCCCCCCTGCCCTCCAGATGCCCTGGGCTGGTGGGAGCGCAGTGCCCCCTCTGCTCTCAGCAGCCCCAGAGGTACCGGGCAGGGGGAGACACGCGTGTCCCCGACGGACGCCCCAAGGGCCGCTCGCCCGCCCTGCCCGCCGCGTTTCCACTGCCCAGGGGAGGGCACGGGCAGGCGGGAGGGGCGGGGGCCGGCGTCTGCAGAGGGCAGTAAAGCAGGGCGCAGCTCCCGGACACGGCCGTGGCCCCAACCACCTCGCCGGGCAGTGGCCACCGCGTCACGTCTCACTCTCCCCATGTGTCTCACCCTCGAAGGCGGGGGCCAGTGGAGAGGCCTTGGCGCCGGGGGCCAGGCGGCTGACGGTCAGGTCACTCTCGGTGCCCCCGCGGTGGTTCAGCATGCAGGTGTACACCGTGGCGCCTGGCGGCAGGCGAGGGCACACAGAGAGCGGACGAGAGACGGCGCGTGGGTGGATAGCGGGCAGAGAGAAGGAAGAAAGACAGGAAGGTGGAAGTTGGTGGAGGTGGGTGATGGGTGGGAGGATCTACGAGTGGGTGATAGGTGGGTGGTCTATGGACGCGAGGGTGGGTGGGTGATGGGTGGGAGGGCCTATGGGTAGGAGGGTGGGTGATGGGTGGGTGGGGCTGAGGAGGTGAGCGTCTGGCTGGCCGTGGACCCGTGTATGTGTGTGAGTGGATGAGCAGGATGGGGGGGTGGAGAGAGGATGATGAATGGGTCCGTGGACGAATGGAGGAGCGGGGGAGGGGGAGGGGTAAAGTGGATGAGGGTGGGTGAGGGGAAGGGCGGCTGACGGGCAGAAGGGAAGCAGGTGAAACGGGCCGGGCTGGTGAGAGGGGCTGGTGGGCTGGGCCAGGGGGCACGCGGGAGGGCACGTCCACGGGGTCTTGCTGACTGGACAGGCCGTGGCATGTGCGTCCCCAAAGGCTGGGGGAGTCCCGGGGAGCCTGAATGTGCGCGGATGTGGACAGCGGCTCTGTGCAGGTGGACACACCTGGGGAGTCTCGGGGTGGCCGCTCCCCCACGGAGGTCATGACCAGAGGAACAGGGGTGGGGTGGGGCGGGATGAGGGACGCTGAGGCCAGCCCTGGGGCAGCCGAGTGGACAGAGGAACCAGGGCAGGGCAAGGGCCAGCAGAGGAGCTGCAGGATGGGGGGGGGGTTCGCGCCTCACTGCCAGACTGCACAGCCCGCCCAGCCCCGCCGGCCCCAGCACCTGGGGGGCGGCTGACGTGGGCAGAGAAGAGCCAGTCTGCGGCCGCGCTGGCGTCAGGGCCCAGCAGGTAGAACTTCCCGAAGTAGGACATGTTGAACGTGGCGGCCGCCCCTCGGCACGCCAGGCACTCCTCCCTGATCTGGAAAGTTCAGACATGGGGAAGCGTGGGCAAGCCGTACCTCGGCCCCCTCGGGTGCCCCGTGGACGTCAGAGCTGCAGGAACCTGAAGTGGGGCTGGTGTGGCCCACGGTGACCTCAAGGCCCACAGCGTCCCGCCAGGTGCCAGCACCAGAGCAGAGCTGGTGGCCCTCAGGTGCCAGGACAGGCCCGCGACCGGCGTCACTGCTTTCGCCATGGAGTCTCCCCCTGGCCCCAGCACCCCTGCACCCACCAGCACCCTCCTCCTGCCCCCTCCCGCCAGCTCCCCCTGCGGGCTTATGGGACCCCAGGAACAGCAGAAGCTGCTGTTCCGGCGCCGGCCAGGAGGGGGCGCTTGGAGGCACGTGGCAGCAGCTCCTCCGGGCGTGTCCACCGCGGCCCAGGGAGGGGCCAGGGCAGGGCAGGGCTGCAGATTTCTGGGCCCCTCCCCGGCCACGCCCCTCTGGGCGGGGTCTCAGGGGGCCCCAGGCTGGGGGCCAGCACGGAGAAGGGGGTGTGTCCCCACCTGGACAGCGTGCTGGGGCAGAACGGGAGGGCGGGGGAGGGGGTCCCCAAAGCCAGGCAGCCCGCCCTCCCGTGGGAAGGTCCCACCCAGACACCCCCAAAGGAGGGGTGCAGGGGGAGGGGCAAGCCTGGGGCACCTACCACGTGGTGGTGGGGCGGGAAGTCGAAGGTGTATTCTGCGCCCAGCAGCTGGCGGTAGGCCGAGTCGCGTGCCCCGTGCCCGTAGGCGCCATAGTAGTCGTAGTCCTGGACCTGGGGACAGCGGTCAAGGCTGGCTGCAGGTGCGTCTCCCGGAGGGCCGGCCAGGCCACAGGGGAGCATCAGGACATGGGGGGCACTGCACTTGGGGGCATCAGAAGGGCTGACCGGACACTGCAGCCCGGCTAGGGCTCTGCCCACCCCCGGGCTAGGACGGGGTTGCTGTGGGCACCGAGAGGCAGTGGGGGGGACAGTCCAGCAGGAGAAGGTGTCCCCCCAGGGACCTGTCCCATGTCCCCCAGCAGGAGAAGGGACTGCACAAGTGGTCACTCACACCCGCGCCCGCCCCCGTGAACCCACAACCCGGCGTCCAGCAGGACCTGCCCCGTGTCCCCCGGGACCTGCTCCGTGTGTGCGTGTGACCCAGGGACACTCACCGGGACCGGGCCCTGGGGACTGAACCATCCGGGCCGCTCCCAGCCGTGCCGCTCCTGGAACACGCAGCCTCGGGCCAGCAGCTCCTGGGGGACACGCGTCTGTCACGCATCTGTCACAGCCAGGTGGCCTGAGGGACCCCCGCCCGGCCCCGGCACCTCATGCAGGGGGTCCCGCCGCATGTTGCGGCCGGCCAGCGGCTCGTCGTGCGGGAAGACCACCGAGTAGTTCTTGGCATAGGACTCGTGGCTGCGCTCGCGGATCCAGCGGCCGTGGTCGGTGAGCGAGTGGTGGAAGCGCCTGCGGGCAGCGTCACTCGGGCCGGGCCCCACTCGGGACCCCTGCTCGGGTGGCCACCCGGGAAAGTCATGGGACCGGGCAGTGTGGGAAGGCCAAAGGCTCCGCTTGAACCTCCTCCTCCGCCCGGTCAGCCCCTTGGGACACGGCCCCGGCCCCTCCGGGACACAGGTCTCCCGGTCAGTGCTGAAGCTGGGCCCGCCCGCGTCTCCCGATCACCACCCGGGTGCTGCCTTCCAGGGGCCCACAGCCAGGGTTCTGGGAAGGGGGGCTCCCTCCGAGCTGCTCTGGGTGAGCCCGAGGCCCCCGAGGACGCTGAGGGCGGCCGGTGACTGGCCCTCAAGGTTCCCGAGGGGCTCGATCAGCGCCTCGCCCGTCCTGGTGTGGACACCCTGCACCCGCCCTGCGCCCCAGCGGGGCCCCCTGGGTCCTGCCCTCAGGCCCCCCACCCGCCTGGGGCTCAGCATGCTCAGCCCCTCCCCAGGAGCCCAGCTGATGGGGGCTGGGGGCTCCCGGGGCCCCAACTCTGGCTGGCTTGAAGCAGCAGCTGGCGGGGCCCGAGGCTGCTGGCAGCTTTGTCCTTCCTGGAACATTCCACCCTGGGCGAGCACCACGGGCTGGCCCCAAGGAGGGGGCAGACGGGGGTCCGGGAGGGCGGCAGCAGGGGCTGAGTCAGCTCTTCCCAGGACACCACCCAGGGCTGCCATGGGACACACCGCCGTGGGCAGCCGGGCGCCAGGAGCCTCTGGGGCAAAGGGCGGCGTGGCCGGCTCTGCCCTGGCCCCGCTCAGGACCACCTAGAGCAGCTCTGCCAGCCCCGGGCCCTCGGCACCAGCTGCAGGTCCCCCTCCTCCATGAGGCCCTCCAGATTGCAGAAAGGCCCTTCCTCAAGTGCTCCCCACGCCCCAGCACGGCAGCCAGTGCCCACCTGATGTCGTAGCCGTACATGTCCTTCTCAGGGCGCCCGTGCACGATCCAGTGGGCCAGCTCCTGCCCACAGCCGCCGCCCAGCATCATGCCTGCAGGGCCAGGCCATCAGCGTGGGTCTCCCGGCCCGGGGCCCGCAGGCGCCGCCTACTCACCTGCGCTGTTGAAGCCGCAGCCCAGGAAGAAGCCGCGGAGCTCGGGCGCCTCCCCCATCAGCGGCTTGTGGTCCGGGGTGAAGGACTCTGCAAAGAGGGGCTGATGCTCCACCAGGGCAGGGCTAACGGGCTATGGGGCACCCTGAGGCCGACTACTGCCACCTCCTTCAGGGAGCCTTCCTGACGGCTCCTGCCCAAGCTCCGCCCAGCCCGGAGCGCCCTCGGGCCTGGGTGCCAGGGGCGTCCTCCCTGCACCCACGTGTGGGGAGGGTTCTGCGGGGGCCCCGTGCCCCCTTCTGCAGCTGCCCGTGTGCGCAGAGGACTCCCTGGTCCCAGCCTGCTCTTCCTCCTCCTGGCCTCTGACCCCCATGGCTCTGCACACCCCCACCCACAGGGGGACGGGGGAGGACGGGGGCCGAGGGTGGAGAGAGGCCGGCCCCGCACCCCACTCCGCCAGCCACTGCCCCTGCCGGGCCCCCAGGACAGCCAGGGGCCCACAGGCCAGAAGCGGGGGAGGGGCTCCCATAGCGGGGAGGGGCTCAGCTGTGGGGGATGCAGGGGGTGGGGCTGTTAGGGGTAAGGGGGTTCTGACGGGTCGGGGGTGGGGCTCTGTTGGGGGTGCAGGGGGACTTGGGGGGGCGCAGGAGGTTGGGGCTCTCTCGGGGGTGCGGGGTCTCACGGGCAGGGCTGCTCCCATCGTACACGTGAGACTCGGGGCTGGTCTGCGGGGTTGGGGGTCCTATCCTCTGCCTGCGTGCGCCCCCCCCACCTGGGCCGCAGACAGTGGACTTGATCCCCGTCTTCTCCAGCACCGGGACGCGGTTCACGGCCCCTTCGATGTGCTGCATGAACACGTCCCAGTCCAGGTCGAAAAGGCCGAAGGAGAACTTGTCGGACACCTGGGCCCAGTGGGGAGGGGTCAGCAGGGTCAGCGTGGTCGGTGGGGGTCAGAGGGGAGGGTGGGGTCAGCAGGGGGTCAGTGGGTAGGGCAGGGGCTGGCCCAGACCCTCCCCGCAGGCCCGCTCTGCTCTCGGGCCTCCCAAGGCCGGCGGTCACCTGCCTGGTGGGCCGGACGGGCCGTGCTCACCTCCTCCCAGAAGATGGGGTTGTTCTCGTAGCCCCCCACAGACAGGGCGTCCCCTTGCAGGCGGAGGTACACGGAGGCGTCGTGGTCGCGGACGTTGGGCATGTTCTGAAGGACAGCGGAGGGGACAGCAGAGGGCTTGCCCGGGCTGGCCGGGCGCTCCCCACTTGCCTCCCCTGCCCCGGGCCCCACGGGGCAGTGCTGGGAGGGGAGGAGAAGGGGTGACCCAAAGATCAACCAAAGATCGGGGGTGAGGGGCACGGGGCTGGGGCTGAGCCAGGCCTGCCCGCCCTGTCACAGCTGTGTGGGGGGCGAGAGCACGTGTGCATGGGGGTGTGCACGTGTACACGTTGAGTATGCACACGTACCTGCATGAGTGTGAGGACTGGTGCGTGTGCGCTGTTGGTGTGTGCAGGTGTGTGTGTGCACGTGTCTATGTATGTATGTGAAACATGATGTATGTGCACATGTATACACCGTGCGAGTGTGCGTGCACATGTGCCAGTGTGTGCATGCGTGTGCACAAGAGGTACACTTAACCCCACCCCATAGAGCCTGGTCAGCCGCTCTGTGGTCCCCTGAAACCTGTCTCCAGAAGCTGCGGGGAGACCCACAGGGTCTCTGTCCCCCTGGGACATTAATTTCTAGGCACTCTTCGTGGACATTGGTGGTCTTTGGAAGGTTCCAGAAGGTGTCGCAGGGCTCCCCCAAAGGGTGTGCTTGCCTCGGAATCAGTGCATGTTCCTGCTCTCCTGTTTGGCGGCAGCCCGACCCCCCTGACAGCAGAGGCAACGAACCCAGGAGGCTTGTGCCCAGACCATGATCAGCCTCGGGCCGCCGGATCTCAGGCACGCCCACATATGTGAGCCTGGAACATGCCCCGCGTGAGCCCTGGAGGCGGGTGGCGTGAGGGCCTGCACCAAGGGCCATGCTGTGTGGAGCCAGGGGACGCAGAGCAGAGATGTGGCAGGGGCAGACGGATGGATGGACGGATGGATGGATGGCCAGGGGGTGGGGTGGTAGGGGCGGTGGCGGGACCATTCATAATTAACTTCTGTTGCACAGAAAACTGAACGACTGGTTAAAACTACCACTAACACCAGCAAATGCCAGGCAGGTCCCTGCTCAGGTGGTGCTGAGAAGCAGACCAACTTCAAGACCTCCCGGGACACCCAGGACACTCGGCCACTGGCTGGCAGGTCGTGCAGGATGCGAGGCCACTCATCAGTGCTCGGTGACCCCTGGGCTGTGGCCCGTGCGAGGAACGAGCACCAGGACCAGCTCCCAGCCCGCTGTCCTGTCCCACAGACATGCACGCAGGGGCGGGGACAGTCAGGCCGAGTGGGCAGGGCCCTTCCCGCCTCCCTGGCCTCTGCAGGTGGCCGCAGTGACGCTGCCCCGCTCCGTGGTTCCTGTACCCCCACACAGGATGCCTGTTCCCACCTCACCACTCGCCCCCAGCCCCGGATCTCCTGGGTGCTGTACCCCCCTTCTCCCTGGAGGCAGAGGCTGGGGCAGCCCAGAATGCCCTGGGCATTGTCACTGCTGTCACAGCTCCCTGCCCGCCGCCACCCCTTGTCACATTTTCACTGAAGGAAACTGAGGCTCAGAGCCTGGAGCCTTGGCAGTAGCGGGTCAGGATGCAAATCCCAAGCCTGGCTCATTCCCACGGCCCTGGGCAGCTCGGCCCCTTCTCACGAGCACGAGCTGAGGGAAGGGCTCAGTCTCCAGCGATGGACAGATGGACATATGGAGCAGAGTGGACAGAGGCCAGGCGGGTGAGCCTGAGGTGGCCTCAGCCAGGAGCAGGCCAGGGGGGAGGTGAAGAGCATGTGGGACCCCTGGAGAGTGGCCCTCTGAGCAGCGGGGGGCAGGAAGGGGCTCCACGAGGCATCCCAGAGCCTGACCCGGGTGAGCTCAGGGTGGCCCCCTCAATTCAGGTCGTGGGGTTCAGCATCCCTGGGGCATCCTGGGGGTCCCCAGCCTGAGGGCGGGCTCCGAGACTCCCCGCAACCCCACACCCTCAGGCATGTACCCCCCCAGCACCCCCGGGAGCTCATGGACTCCTGCAGCCTGTGACCAGGGGACCGAGGGGACCGGGGGAGAGACAGGCCCTGGACCCTCCACACAGCGCCCCAATGCCCCCATCCCGGGAGGGAGCCCCCGTGCCCTCACGCAACCCCCCAGCACAGCTAGAAACTTTTCTAGAACAGGGGCTGAGGCAGAGAGAAGGTGAGAGGAGAGGAAGGAATGTCCATGGGAAGAGAGGGCAGGGAGGAGGGAGGGGGGAGGTAGGGGAGGAGGGAGGAAGAAGAGGGGAGGAGAGGGGGGAGGAGAGAAGGAAGAGGGGAGGAGGAAGGGAGGAGGGAGAGGAGAGGAGGGAGGAGGAGGGGGAGGAGGGAGAGAAGGCAAGACTCCCTGAGTCCTGTGCCATGAGCCCATTTCACAGAGGAGATGACAAGTCCAGGGTGCTGGGGACTCCCGGGGCCTGCAGAACTCGGGCAGGTCCCAGGCCCCCCACCCTGTGTCCAGCCCCAGAACCTCACCTGGATGCCCTCGATGCGCTCAGTCACCACGTAGGCATGGTGCATGGCCACCAGCGGCACCTTCACCCCGGCCATGCGGCCCACAGTGCTGGCCCACACGCCTATGGACAGGGCAGGGGTGAGCGGGCTGTGCCTGGGCCGTGCGGGCCCCCTGGGATGGGGTGGGGCCTCTCCCACCTGCGCAGTTGACCACACACGGCGTCCGGATGGTTCCGTGCTCTGTCTCCACCGCTGCCACCCGCCGAACCCCGAAGTCGTCAGTTCGTGCCTGGATGCCGGTGACCGGGCAGTTCTCGATGACCTGCGAGCAAGTGCCTTGGAGGGGGTCTCCACAGACACAGCCCCGACCCGGGAGCTCTGCCCCCTTGGGCCCTGGGGGTGCAGGGAACTGTCCCTGCAGGGTCCCCCTTTCTCGTGGATGGCTTGGAAGAGTCATGGGACCACACAGATGTCTGCGGGCCGAGCAGGGTGACTACTGCGTGAGCCATCAGGAGGGGCAGAGAACAGAATGTGCCCCAGCCAGAGCGTGCCCAGGATGTGCGGCCCAGGCCAGCCCTGCCACACAGACCCGCAGGGAGCCCCGAGCACCGGCCGTGCGGTCAGTTTTGTGTCTGGCTCCTGTTCTCTCCCTTCCTGGTCTTTCCGCCCTGCCGTGACGGCCACAGGGACAGCCGGAGTCCTCACCAGTGCCCAGGGGCCCGCTGGGGTGGTACCTGGGCCCCGCGGGCGGTGGCGGCCCGGGTGAGGGTGGTGCAGGTGCCCGCGGGGTCCATGGTCCCATCCTGCGGCACGTACAGCGTCCCATAGAGATCGTCCACGTTCATCAGCGGGTACAGTTCCTTGGTCTGCGCCGGGCTCAGCACGTGAGACTCCACACCGTAGGCCTTGCCCAGCTGGGGATGAGGCCAGCCCTGAGCACCGCCCGGGCAGCCTGGCCCAGCCACCCTCCCCGCGAGTGAGCGGTGGTGGCACGCAGGGGCGCGTCCTGCAGCACGGGTGCGGCCCACCTAACACGCGGGCCGGCCTGGCTGCCTCCCTCTGGGAATCGGCCAGAGACTGGCAGGCCGACCCCTCCCGGCCCGGGCTTCGTCCAGCACCTGCCAGCGCTCTGCGGCAGGGGTTTCTGGAGGAGCCCGGGGGGTCCTCGGGGTGCATGCATGTCCGTGTCCCCGCTCCCTCCCACAGCCCCCACAGCTGTGCCCGCGGGCCGCACCCACCGACATGAGCCGCTTGTACTCGTCCAGGCGCTGCCGGTTGGAGGCGATGAAGAGGCCGCCGTTCTGGATCCAGCCGGTGTGCAGCCCCGTCTCCTGCTCCAGGTCCTGGCTCACCACGCGGCGGGTGTGGGCCAGGAGCTCCACCTCCACGTCGCTGGGCCGCAGCTGCCACAGGAGGCCTGGGGGGACGGGCCAGCGCCTGCCATGCCCCTCTGCGGCCGCCCGCAGAAGCCGCCTCCTGGCGGGCTGCCTGGACACGCACATGGCGGGCTCCAGGCCTGGCCCGGCACAGGGTCCCCTGGCCCTGTGCTCCCTTTTTTTTTTTTTGCTTTTTGTGTCACATCCAGCAATGCACAGGGGTTCCTCCTGGCTCTGCATTCAGGAATTACCCCTGGCGGTGCCCAGGGGACCATATGGGATGCTGGGAATCGAACCCTGATCCGCCACGTGCAAGGCAAACGCCCTCCCTGCTGTGCTATCTCTCCAGCCCCAGGCCCTGTGCTCCCTTCCAGAGCTTCTGCCCCCTTGAGCAGACAGCCCCAGGCTCGGGGGTCCCGCCTGCCCCGGTGGGGGTTGGCTCCACCCCACAGCCGGCAGAGTCGGGAGCTACTCCTGGCTCTGCTGGGGGGTCGCTTCTGGGGGTGCTCTTGGGGCCAGGGATGCCCGGATTTGCACCCAGGGCCGCACTCTCCGGCCCAGCTAGCAGGGTCTAAGGAGGCCAGAGACCCCAGAGGCCCCCTCGGATGGGGCCAGCTCCTGCCTCGGGCTCTGTCCAGCCCAGCCGCCTCTCAGGGCCCGGTACATTTCCCCCCCTCAGCCCACCAGTGCCCACCTGCTGTGTGCCAGGTGGTCCCCGATGTAAGCCGGTCCCGCTCGAGCAGCACGCCCTTCACGCCCAGCTTGGCCAGGTGGTAGAGGGTCTGACAGCCCAGGCTGCCACCGCCGATGACCACCACGTCGGCCACACTGGGCAGGGGCCGGCTGGGGCCATGGGCTGTCTCCTCCGTCTCCTTCAGGGTCCGCTGGTACGGGACGCTCTTCTCAGCTGTGGGGCTGGCCCCACTGCTCAGGCCTCGAGCAGGGTTCCGGGAGCGCCCGGCGGCCACACGCAGGGCTCGGCCCAGTGAGGCCATGGGGTCAGCTGGAGGACGGGCACCATGTGAGAGGAGGGTGGGGACGTGGACAGGGTGGACAGCGCAGAGCCCCTGGGGGTGTTGAGCCGGGAGGGCGGGCAGCGGGAAGCGGGCAGAGTTTGGCTGCGAGATGGGGAGGTTATGGCCAAGGGGCTGAGCACCCCCTCGGGTGACCATCTCCCGGGGGACCCCTCCGAGGAGTCCGGCAGCCAGGGACTGAGCAGAGCCCCCCCGCTATAGGCTGGCAGAGCTGGGGAGGCAGGTGGGCGCCCCAACGCGGGGCCAGGGGTCTGGGGCAGACAGATGACAGGAGTGGACACTAGGGCCTCCTCAGGGACACCCACCTCTGGCCTGCTCGGCCCAGCACCCTCTGCCCGTTGGCAAGGGGGGCTCAGAGGCTGGGGACCCCGCGCCCTTGCAGTACACTCAGTGCGGTGGGGGTGCCTGTGCCCGTCCCCCTCCCAGGAAGCGTCCCTGACCTCCCACAGTAGATCGATCACGGTGGTGAGTTGACGGCCTCCCCTGGGAAGGTCGGATGGCATCTCCGGGGGTCCTGCCCAGCTCATGGGGACAGGCCACCGTGACCAGAGGGAGGGGGCGCTGCCCCCCCATCACCCACCTGGTCTCTCGGGGGTCTTGCACCCACTACCTGGGAGCGTGGTCCAGGCCTGTGCCTCCTCTCCCCCAACTGCCCCCTTGCCCCTGGGCCGGGTTTGGGGGGCAGTGGCCGGCCTGGGGAGGCCTGAACCCCACAGTTGGGACAGCTGCTTGTGGGGGGTTGTGGTCCAGGGGCCCGTCCCAGCCTGCCCGCCCGCCCGCCGAGGTGCCCTGGTCCCTGTACCTTCTATCCTGGAGGCGCCTGGCCGGTTGGGAGCCGCGGTGGGGACCTGCGGAGGGCAGGGACCGTGACCTGGCGCCCTGCTGACCGGACGCTGGTGGCTGCCACGTGCCCCTTCGCCCTAGCCGCAGGGGCTACAGTTAATATTAACCCGCCCCCGGGTCCTTCTCAGGCTCAGATCACACCTGAGGTGGCAGGGAGCACCCTCCCCCCCACCGGCTGCAGGAGGGAGCACAGAGAGGACCTGGCCACCCACCGGGCCAGGAAGCAAAGCAAGGTGCCGGGCGGCCGGGCCCTGCTGGAGGCTGTACCTCAGGCCGCAGCTGCCCGCAAGCCGGAGCACAGGCACTGGCCGCTGGGCTGCCGGGCAGCCCCCTCCTTTCTGCGGGAGCCGGAGCCGGAACCGGCTGCCCCGCCCCCATACCCGGCCAGGCCCGAGCCCGCCCCGTCCCGCCCACCTCCGCAGGCCACCGGGCCCCTGGCCAGGGCAGAGATGCCTGAGCCCTGGCAGCCGCCCAGGGCAGGACCTCCCTCACTCGCCTCTAAACAGTTACAGGGGTGAACCCGGTTGCCTGCCTGCCCACATTCCCCCTGCCTGGGACGGCTGAGCCTTGCCTGGGAGCTGGATGCTGTGCTAACAGCCCGGGGCCCTGGTGAGGGCGTCGTGGGAGCATCCAGGCGGGCCCAGGACCCGGGTGGGGGGCGGAGGGCCCCGTGCTCTCTTCCTGAGCCCCATTTCACTCCACCCAGGGACCCGCGCCTCCAGGCTGGGGACCCCAGAGCCCAGAGAGGGGAGCTCGGCCACACAGCCAGCCAGCACGAAGATGGGTCTGCCAGTTGCCTGGGGGCTGGAACTGGCGGGAGGACAACAGCATAACTGGTCTCATTCACAGCCAGGCCGCGTCCAGCTAGCCCGCCTCCCCTTCGACAGCACCCCAGGACTGACTGAGCGAGTGCCCTTCCCCCACTGGGAACCCAGATGGGCTTCTCAGAGGAGGCGTCCTGGGCTCTGGCCTGAGCCTGCACCCCGCCCTCTGGCTCCCTGCTGTGGACAGAGGCTCTGATTCACGCCCTGTGCCCCAGAGGAAGGCCGGGCTGGTCCTTCCACAGGGGCTCCCCAGAGGAAAGTACCCGAGGCAGGACAGCAGCCTGAGTCAGGATGTGCTCCCCGTGGAGGACACAGGCCCGTGGGCCGCTGCAGCCTGGGCTGGCCCGTCCATCTGTGCTGTGCCCGCCACCGTGGTCAGGATGAGCTGAGGGTCACTCACCAGGCTGCTCTACGGAACTGCGGTGGCCAACAGAACCTCACATAGGGCCGGGCCTGGACGGGTCAGTGTGTGGGACTGGCTGCCCGCTGGGCACTGCGATGACTCCAGCCAAGACACCTCTAGGACGACCTCCCCTGGCCCAGTCTCAGTTTCCCTGTCTGGGAAGTGCGTAGGGGCAGCAGTCAGGCTCTGGGCAGTGTTGAATGTGTCTGGGCACAGCTGTCCCCGTCCAGAGCCTGTCCCCTCCTGCTGGCCTTTGGAGGGAGGGTCTGCAGACGGTCCTGGGACTGGGCTGGAGTCTGGGTGGGGCAGGGGGAGAGGCTGGAGGGACTGTGTGTCCCTGTGAGGTGACGCTGGGTGACACGGTCACAGGTGGCGCCTGGCCAGGACCTGGTGCAGTGGCCTTGGGGCAGCGCCTCCAGGGGTGGCCGTGGCGTCAGGCCCGTGCTGGACAGGTGACGTGGGCAACTCAGGGTGAAAACTGGCACACACAGGCAAGCGCAGAGGTGAGAGACGGGAGAGCATAGCAGAGGTGCCGGCGCCAGCCTCAGACCAGGGAAGCTTCCAGAACTACTTGTTATTTTTCATTTGTTGCAGGAACCGTGCCTGGTGCTGCTTGGGGAACATGTGGATTCGGGACTCATACCCCCAGCTCATGCCCTGTGCTCCCCCAGTCACACCCCGGACCTGAACAGCATCTGAGGGCTGCACTGACAAACAACGATTTTATTTTCCCAGTGACATTTTTAAAAATGGAGGGGGCTGAAGAAACAGTACAGCAGTGAGGGCGTGTCCGCGCACCCCCAACCAGAGATCGTCCCCAGCATCCTGCAGCGGCCCTGAGCACCGCTGGGTACGGGTCCCCCCAGATCAGCTGTGCCCACTCCCCAGACCAACCAGGACCCCCAGCCCCGTGGAGCTGCTCCAGAGCATGAGGGCCCCAGAAGTGACCCTGGGGTGCTGCAGTGATGGGTGGGGTGTCTCCTGAACCCTCTGGGTCTGGACTATTGTCCAGATGCTTCGGGGGGCTCTGGTCAGGCAGCCCCAAAAGGTTGGGCCTCAGCAGAAACAGCTCCCAGGGGTCACAGCGGGGGACCCCTCGCTCCGCCTGCATCTCCCAACTGCTCTCTTATCAGGAAACAGCAGCTGTGGGCGCCAGGGCTAGGGCGCCAGGGCCCGGCCCATCCGCAGAGTTGGGAGACGGGGGCGGCCCAAAACAGACCCACCCTGCTCCAGGGACTGCCCCGCCCTATGCGGGCTCCCACTGCCCCCTGACCCCCACGCGCAGACACCCCATTTCCCCTGCGCTGAGCACATGAACCCCAGAGCAGGAAGCAGCTGGGGAGGGTGGCCAGCGGGACAGAAGGTCTTCGGGGTGAGAGCCGGGGCCACTGACCGGGGGATCGGGGACATCCGCCCCAGGAGGTCCTGCGGCGGGCAGCGCCAGCTCAGCGCCCTCGCACTGCCTGCGTCAGCCTGGCTGCACACGTGCCCAAGGGCTGCAGCAAGGCCAGTGCCCAGCCGCGTGGCTGTCCAACACGTTCCCCACCGAGAACTACCTCTCCCAGCCGCCTTTGCAGCCACGTGACCGCCAAACCACCAATGGGAGGGGCCGAGGAAACCGGCGTGTCCCTGCAGGGATCGTGGGGCCTGGGGCCGGGGCCAGAGCCCCTTTTGGGGGCCAGCGGTCAGCTGGGGAGCCCAGTCAGGGGTCACAGGAGCCCCCGCCCGGGCCGCCAGGCTCGCGGGGTGGGGGCTGCAGATGCTGGGGGCGGCAGACTCCTGCCCTGAGGATGGAGGCGCTGAATCTGCTCCCAGGTTGGCAGAGGGGCCGGCGTCCCCCCCCTGCAGACCCGGCACTCCAGGGCTGGCTGCAGCTTACTCTGGCCATGAGGGGCAGCGGGGCGGGTCCCCACCACCCACTCGTGTGTTGAGCCCTGGGCACTTTCTTCTCGAAGCCCCTCGCTCTCTTCTTGAGTGTCCGTTTCCACTGGCCAGCACCCTCCCGGGGTGGAGTGGGCTCCCAGGCCTCTCCCCAGGGTGTGTGCGCAGAGGCTTGTTTCCCGTGTCCTGCCTTCTCCCCGCAGCCGTTCTGCCCACAGCAGCTGCTCCTGGGGGTGCAGAGTCAGGCCTGCCTCACGGCAGCTGTGGCGGGCCAGTGTCCCAGACCTCCGTGCAAACTCTTTGCTGCAAGCAGGCCCCAGAGGCAGCACCAGTTACAAGCAGCAGTCACGTCTGCTCCTCAGTAGGGTTCCACAGGCCAGGAGACCCCTGACTGGGGAGGACCTGCCTGCCCAGCTCTTCCCTGTGGCCAGCCAGGGACATCCCGTGAGTGTCCCCAGCTTGGAGATAGAAATGTCCACAGGGACCCTGGGCCCTGCCCCCATCCCTAACACATTGTTCCTGGTCTTAGGAACAGGGCCATGTCCTCCCCAGTCACTGTCCCCTCTGAGCTGTCTGCTGACCCCTGAGCCAGGAGCCGTGTATGTGGTCCCTCACAGCTAGTGACGGAGGCCACTACTCGCCCACAGTCCCCATGGGGGCCTCCTTCGTTTTACAATGCCAGTGGTGACCTGGCTCTTCTGTACAGGGCCCCAGGCCTGTGAAGCGTCCCCTGCCGTGTTAATCCAGATCAGCGGTGCCCATGTGCAGCACCACCGCCGGCTGCGGCACACACAGGAACGGGAGCGGACAGCGTGTCGTCCCCCCCCCCCCCACGGGAAGCACAGCTCCTGCGGGGCAGAGCTGTGCACTTCTCAGGGTCCCATTTGCAGCAGGAGGATGCGGGGAGGGGAGGTAGTGAGGGATATTTACTGTCTATAAAGGAGTTGGCAAGTCAAGCAAAACTGGGGCTCTCTGTCCAGATGACCCTTTGGCGTCCACTTCCCACATGGACTGGAGCAGGTGCTCCGCCCTGCCGAGTGTCATGAGCAACGGGGAGGCCCAAGTTGGGGCCCTGCTGTAGCCCACGAGTCATGGCAGGACCTCCAGCATCCACCATGGGCCAGAAGGTCCGTAACAAAGCCCGTGTGCTGGAGGAGTGCAGAGCGGGGAGATGAAGGCGGGGGTCAGGGCGCCTGAGACGCTCTCCTGGGAGCAAGGAGTCTTCTGCTGCCTGCAGGCCACAGTGCCCACCGCCCAGGCGGGCCAGGGCTGGTGTCCATGTCCTGAAGCCCCTCCCATGGCTGACCATGCTCATGAAGACAGAAGGACGCATGCACTCTCCTCCCTGGCAAGGCCGCGGCCACGCCCACGGCAAAGAACGCAGGTTTATTGGCAGTAAAAACCGTGGTCTGAAAAACCCCATTGGCAAATGTACAGTTCTGCTCTTCGAGAGTCCCACCACTGGTGGGACCCCCAGGCCCCGACCCGCATGCATGAGGCTCCTACGTGTTCACAGCTAATCTCCGGCCCACGGCCACCCCTCCACCCCCCGCCTGCCCCCTATGGCGCAGAGCCCGCCGACCACCCCACAGGCTTCCAGACAGCAGGCACGGGACAGACGCACGTGAAGCTGGCCCGGGCGGCAGTGTGCCCCAGGCCGGGAGACGGGTGACAGGCGCAGACACCCAGCTCTGCTCTTGGAAATCTCTTCCTTCGTACCCACAGACAGAACGGGAGCTTCGGAGGAAATCATGACAAAGTTCCCGACCTTGCAAAATGAACAAGCCACCCCCCAAACAAACATGATCAAATGAAGCCCCAACGACAAGAACACAAAACAACTTTGCAGACACGGCGGCATGGAGAGCCTGGCCGGGGCTGTGCGTGGTCCGCGCCCGCAGGGATGGCATCCACAGGCCACGTCAGCCTGGCGCCTCCTCCCACCCTGGGTGGGGCCGAGCCCAGAGCCCCGTGGGCAAGCACGCGCCCGCAGCAGGATGAGGCTGCTCCCTGCCCGGGTACCACCAGAGAGGACGGGAGCTAGGCCAATGTCGCCAGACCCTGTGACACACGTGGAGAACATAGGAACTGGCTGAGCCCGGGCCCAGGAGGAGTCCGTGGGGAGCATGGGGAGAGAGGCGCCCCCAAGAGCACTTGTGTGGGGCGAGCCCGGGCAGCTCATGGCACGGGGGCGGGGCGAGTGTCACGCGCAGAAGGCCCGGGCGTTCTCTCCCATGACGCCTCTGGCAGCAGGACAAGGACAGGCACAGGGACATCCTGGGACTCAGGACAAAGAACAGTACCATGGGGGTGGGGGGGGCGCGCCCCGGGGGTCTCTATACACGCTGGCCGCTGGGGTCATGAGAAGCCGAGCACACCCAACAGGCGGCCCTGGGCTCGGGCACCCTGGAGCAGCAAGAAGTAGGGCCCCGAGGGGCAGGCAAGACCCCCGAGCTCCCCGGCTCGGGGCTCCAGTGACAACAGTCCCACAGGGCCAGCCCACCGCTCCTCTATGGAAGCCCGCCCCAGCCTGCAGCCTAGGGGAGACAGATGCTGGCGGGCACGGCCCCCGGAGTCCTGGAGCCAGAGCGAGACCAGAGCTGCAGCTTCCCAAGAATGTCCCGTCCAGACTCCCGCGTCACTGGACGCCCTCCTCCTCCACGTACGTCGAAGGGAACCAGCCGATCTGCAAAGGAGAGTGGGCGCGGGTAAGACTGTGCACGGCAGGCACACCTCCGTGTGTGTGTGTGTGTGTGTGTGTGTGTGTGCATGCGCGTGTGCATGGGTAAACACGCCTCCACGTGCACGTGTGTGTGTGCTTGGGTGAGCATGCCTCCACAGACATGTACGTGCACAGGTGAGCATGCCTCAGGCATGTGCTGCCTCCATGTGCACGTGTGGATGGTAAGTGTGCATCAGTATGAATCTGCATGTGCTTGCACACACATCTGTATCTGTGCACACATGTGTAAGCATGTCTGCAGATGGCACATCTGCATATTCTATCGAGTGGGGCATGTGTGCATTCGTGCGAGGAGGCGAGTACGGAATGTGAAAGCACGGGACGTGCCGGTGAGTGAGGAGAGCGCTTCGGGACACCTGGCCTGCCCCAGAGAGGCCAGGAGTCAGGGGGAGCCATGGGCCAGAGGTGGCGGGACCCAAGGGGCATAAGTGAGAGCCAGAAACCAAAGGACAGCTTCCGGGCACCCGGGGCCACCCAGGAAATGTGAACTGCAGCCTGCAGGTTTCAGAAATTGATAAAAAGAAAGGCTCATCGGAATCCAGAGAAACTCGACAAGTTTCTCTGTGTAAGAAACAGTTGAATCCACTAGTAGGGCTGACCAGGGAGGGGGCTGGACACAGCAGGCAGGAGAGACATCCAGGAAGTCAGGACTGACACGCAGCATGAGAACAGACTCACAGCACAAGAGGACTGACAAATGGGAAGACAGGACAGACACAGTGTCAGGACTGACACACAGAAAACCAGAACCACCACAAAGGAAGTCAGAAATGACACACAGGAAGTCAGGTCAATGGCAGTACTCAACGGCCCAGCAGCCAGAGAGAATGGGTGGACATCACAACAGCGCAACAGCACGTGGCATGGGCCAGGGTCAGGTGAGGATGGAGCCAGACTGGAGAAGAGAGAGTAGCCCAGAGGCCATTAGAGGAAACTGTGTGCCAAGCCCTCCCGGGCACTCTGGTCACAGCTCTTCCAAGGCTCTGAGTGAGAATGTCGATGGGCTTTTCCAGAGATGGGGCTCTCGGGACAGTGGGAAAGCTGCTGAGTTTCTCAATCCGGCACTCAAACCCGACAAACACCCTGCCAGCCGCAGAGATCTGGGCACGCTTACCAAAAGGCAGCTGGGGCTGGGCAGCTCTACAGAGGCTCACGGTCAGTCCCGGCACCCTGTCCCAAGTGGCCCCCCCCAAGGACAGAGCCAGGAGCAGGCACTGAGCACAGCCGAGTGGCCAACACACACACACACACACACACACACACACACACACACACGTATATAAAACATATACTAAAAATACGGGCTAGAGTGATAGCACAGCGGTAGGGAGTTTGCCTTGCACGCAGCCAACATGGCCGACCCGAGTTCGATTCCTCCGCCCCTC
>JAOXYA010093429.1:0-11035 GCA_028565675.1 Sorex palustris
TTGTTCTTTCACAGTCTGTCCTTTAGACATTCCCTACAGTTTATGTATCATTTTTATATTGAACTATAACAAAGGCGTGTTTTCTCTAAAAGATAGAAAAGCAAAAGTGAATATAAAGATGAATCTGAAGGTCTAACTAGACCAAGCATGTCAAATTAGGTTTGACTTGGGTTGCTGAGGAGACTAATTGTTTTGCCCAACACACACTCCTCACAGAACAAGCTTCTGAAACAGCAGGGCAAGTTTTATCAACGTCAATCGTCAGTCGGCTCTCATGGCTCTCACTTGAAGAGATCTGAGATTTTAAAGTCTCTCTGCCACATACCTGAACAGCAGGAAGTATTGGCTGCTGACTAAGCACACTCCGTTTCTTTGCTGCTCTGAATCCAGATTTTCAACAACCCCTCTGCAGAACCACACTTCATCACTAGATGGCAGCATGCATACACGAAATCGGTTTACAAATGCGCAGCATTAAGGGTGAGCGATTTAGAGAGTATTTATGGGTGCAAGCGACAACAAAGCTGCAGTCAATGCTGATCAGGGTATTCTCTCCAAGAATGAATGCTTGCACCTCTTCCTCTTGCATAGGAAAAGCAGAAAGCACAGAGCAGCCTTGGTGGGCCACAGAACACAGAAAGTGCAGAACATACCATCGTTATCAAATTCAACTCGTGTGCAAGGTCCCTGCGAGGTGATGTCACAGCTGTACAGGCCACCTGTTCTGTTGGCCCTTTGCAGTGGAAGGGCCACTGCCCGAGGAGCTCCCACCAGCAACCTGTGGACGAAACAGACCATTGGGAAACCTAAGTTATTAATAGGCATTTCACTTTGCACTTGACAGAACCAAAGTTGTCAAAGACTTAGTACAGAGCCTAGTAGGGTTTTTGCCTTCCATGAGGCCAACTTGGGTTCCGGCACCCCATAGGGTCCTTCCAAGCCCTCCAGGAGTGATCCCTGAATGCAGTGCCAGGAGCAAGCCCTGAACACTGCTGGGAGGGACTGCACCCCCTAAAAAAAACAAACTAAAAAAGAAAGATGACTTATTCTTTTATCCTAAATGGGGAGGGAAAGCAAAGACAGAGTCCTAAGCTGGTTCATACAACACACAAATATACAAATCAAGCCAAGACTCACAGCCACAGAAGACCCACCTCTCTAGGGCTTGGCTGTATAAGCATGTCCCCCATCCCAATTTCAGGGGGGTCTCACCAGAGACCAAAATTCAAGGTCTAGAATAGATGGGGCACCCCACTGGGACAAGGGCTGAATTGAACCTTCAATAGAACGAGTCCCTGACCTCTAAGTCAAGGTCATCCTACAGAACTCAACCAACAAAACACTCTCACACCAGACAAGGAAAAATGATCACATGAGACTCAGTAAACACTAACAGGCAGTTTTTCTTAATATTGTGCCTTCCCTAGATCAGAACTGTCCAATATGAGCAGAACTGCCCCCCCCTCACGGGGAGGGGGGGTTAGGTATTGGGGGCATGGGAGGAACAGTAGGCTTGAGTGAAATTGGGGGTTATGTCTTCCTGTTTTTGTTTGCCTTGTTTAAAAGAAGATACATTTCTGGAAAGCGGGGTCATAGGACGTGTCTGAATGATCGGTTTTGCTTTTCTCTGAAAGGAAGTCAATAGGTTCAACAAATTTAGCTCCCAATACTTTAGATTTTCCATTTATACGCTATGCAACACAACAAGGAGGTCATTAGACTTTAATGCATTGGTAGCCAATGATAGCACACCCAAATCTAAGTCTGCAAAGGCCTCACCGTCGCAACACCAAACCCTGAAGACAACCAGCGCCAAGAGCGCAGGCTTCAAGCCCCAGGCAGTGAAAGGGTCTGCATTCTCCAGGCACTTTCTCTCTCAGCCTCTCTTCCAGCTCATCTCCGCATAGGGATCCTAACTGCTGTGTGTCTGGTACTGCCAGTTTTGACTCCATTTTTGCCCAGATCAACTCCTACAATTTTTAATATGCCCCATAAGATCTGTTAACAATACTGCCATAGAACTGAACGCTGACCTAAGATAACCTGGCCTCTCTTCCAGTTGATTTCTTAATCTGTGGACATGCTTCTCTCCCACCAGCTCCTCCACTAGCATCCAACCAGTTTCTCCCTAAAAAGTCAGGGAAGGGGACAAAGAGACAGTACAAGAGTTAAGACCCTTGCTTTGCACCTGCCAATCCCAGCTCAAACCCTAGCATTAGACATGATCCCAAGCACCACCAGCAATGGTCTTTGAGCACAGAGCCAGGAGTAAGTCCTGAGCACTGCAGCTGTGACCACCTGCCCCACTACCCGCCAATTTGAGGACCTGAGGGGTGCCACTTATATGTCAGCCACTGTAACAGTCCTTCCCTTCCATTCCAAGTGTTCTTGTTATCCCCTATAAGAGACACACAACCCCACCCCACCCCAAAATCCCAACCAGAAGAGATTTAAAAATTTTTTTTTTAATTTAAATACTGGCATTTACAAGATTTTCAATCATACTTTTCATGCATACATCATTCCAATACTACACCCATCACCAGAGAGCCCACTTCCCTCCACCAGTGTCCTGAGGACCCCTCCCACTTCCCTGTCCCATGTAAACACACGGTGCTCTAGACAAAATCTTCCCTTTCCATGACTCTGACCCTTAGATGTTCAAGATGGGAGCATTAGAGAGCTGCTGCCTTTCTGTTGAGTTCCATTTGCTAACGTTCTTACTCACCACCCATTTTACACTCTCTGGGATCAGGCTGGTTGATGGAATAATTCAGAAAAGAAACCAAGAGAAAAGAACACACACCTGCATAGACAGAACAAAGACAGACTTGGGGGCCAGGGGCACCGAAGACACTGAGTACCCACTACCGACAGATGGCAGGTCACTGGGTGCTGTAAGGATACACCCATGTCAAAGGTGCAAAGGCACAAACCAAGCAACAAAGACCCCCCCCCCCCCGCCACGGGGTTCCGTCAATACATTCCCTACTTCCGTCTCTGCTGAGCCCTCCATCAAGGACTTCACATCTTTTGAAAGAATATCTTTCTGATTTGGGGCTGAAGCAATATAGTCCAGTGGGTAGGGAGCCTGCCTAGCACAAGGTTGACCCAGGTTTGATCCCTGGCATCCTATGGTCCCCTGAGCACTGCTAGAAGTAATTTCTGACAACCAGGAATAACCCCCTATCATTGCTGGGTGTGGCACACCCCCCAATATTTTTTGAAGACACCATGATTTGCAAAGCTGTTCATATAGTTGCTCAGGCACACAGTGCTCCAACACCAATCCCTCCACCACTGTCCTCAGGTTCCCTTCCAACTCCCTGCCTGCCTCTGTGGCAGACATATAAACAAATTTTCTTCGTATTGCTTGTTACAACAAAACTTTAAAGGAACGGCAGGTGGAATTACTAAAATATAAGTCAGTAAAATCAATTCATGATGACTGACTGCGATATGATTAGAACCTATGTAAATAAATTTAAATCGCTTAATATAACATAGTGCTTCTTCTCATTTACATCTTTTTTTTTTAAAAGCCATTGCCATTGCAGTAAGCAACACACTTGGCACAAAGAGATGCCTGAGTAGCTGGGCACTGCAGAACGAGGGCCTGGCTGGGGGCGGGGGCAATCTTTGGCTGGGGACCCACTGCCCTCCCGGTTCCCTGAAGAGCAGCACGGTCAGCTGCCACCTCCAATGCCATCCTGTCTTACAGTCCCCATCACAGGAGATAGCTGGGATGGAGCAGGCAGGGTCTGGGTCTGGGCACCTCGGGTATCTGGGCAGGGGGCACTCAAGGTCAAGAGCCCAGCGTGCCCAGGTGTGCCCCTGCGGGCCTACTACTGCCCTGTCTCAAGCCTGATTCCAAGAGTCCCACACAGAGCAAAGCGGTAACCCAGGCCTGGACCACCAGCAACAAGAGCAAGCACCTGGTGTCAAGGGGGTGGAAGCCTGCGCCTGGGGATGAGGGGGGAGGTGGGCGGAAGTGGGGGAGAAGGCGTCTACCCTTGATACACGGGATCTGCCCCTGGGAGATCTCACAGCTACCAGACAGCCAGGGCCAAAGTGACCTGGCAACCAAGTTTTCCCCAGGCCTTTCTGGGACTTAATCAATCCCAGCAACTGGAAGGCATTTTCGCTGGGAGGGTTGAAGGGGCTCTACAAGGAAGCAGGGAGACTGCGGGGCCGGGGAAGGTGGTGGCGGGAAGGCGGGGCAGGGCTGCAGGGCTGCAGGGCTGGGCTGGGTGGTGCAGAGATTTCCAGTAAAGGTAACCGACTTCAGAGCAATGCATCAAAGGCGCCCCAGGTTATTACTGTGTCTTCTCTAACCACTCCCTCGGGCTCGTCCACACCCAGGAGGCTGGTGAGTCGGGCAGACTTGGGGTTTCCTGTTTTCGTTGCGGGCTCATCGATGCCAACAAGGTTTGCATCCCACAAACACTGCAGGGCCACATTCTGGCCCGGGGCGACCCCCGCGGGAGGCCTCTGCTCGAGACCAGGCAGTGCAGGCGCAGAGGAGGGGTCCCCCGCCGCCGACGGGGGCTCCAAGGGGCCCGAGTGAGGGCGAGAGAGCAGGAGCGCCGTGTGGCCAGAGACAGGAGCTGAGCCCCGTTCCTGGGTGCAGCAGCCCCGGGGAAACCCCCTCACCACCCCCACCCCACCCCCTACTCCCCACCTCGGGCTCTTCCGCCGACCCCGGGTGCCCTGCAGGGGCGGCGCTTCCTGTTATTTACAGAAGCTGTAGATACTGTTGCATTTGCAAGCACCGCCCGGCAGCCGGCCGCTTCCTCCAGCTCGGGTCTCCAGGCTGCGGACTAGGGAGTCCCTAGGCACCCCGGCTGTCCCTCTGTTCCTCCGCACCCATGGCATTTCGTTCCCGTGGGGCCGGCAGAGACGGGTGCTAGCCACGCCGTGCTCCTGCGAGACGACCACAGAAGAGCTGGTGGGGCACACGGAAGGTTCTGGGGGTGGGGTGGAACCACTCTTAGGAAACAGTGAACTGAGCTGAGAGGCAGGTACCTCTGCAGAAGGTGAGTCTGGGTCCTGTTGACAGTCCTGACTCACTCACTGTCGCCACAAACACCCCAGATGTTTATTTCTTCCTCCCATCCCAGGCCCCTGAAAAGCTAGGGGAAGCTGGACTACTGTGGGCCCTCTCCCCCAGCCAGAGGAAGAGCAAAAATGGAAGGGGGGGGGGGCTGCTCCAGGTGCGCCCTCTGAGCTCTCGCTTACAGGCAAATCAGGCAAGTCATTCTGGGGAGGCACCCAGGGAGTTAGGTGGAGCCAGATGCAGAAAAGGCAGCCAGCTGCACTCCTGTGTTCTTAGAGCATAGCACTGCACTGTAGCACTGTCCTGTAGCACTGTCCTCCCGTTGTTCATCAATTTGCTGGAGCAGGCACCAGTAACTTCTCCATTGTGAGACTTGTCACTGTTTTTGGCATATCGAATACTTCACGGTTAGCTTACCAGGCAAAGGTTAGCTTACCAGGCTTTGCTGTAGCTTGCCAGGCTCTCCGAGAGGGGCGGAGAAATCGAATCGGGCGGCCCTGCGGCCATGTGCAAGGCAAGCGTGCCCTACCCAATGTTCCATCGCTCCAGCCCCATGGAGAGTTATTACCCATAACACTCCAATACCCCAAATCTGGAAACAACCAAAGCGCCTAAGATTGGATAAAGAAACTTCAGTACATACACACAAAGGAATAGTACTCGGCCTTACATTCGGCAATTGGTTGCTGTTGGATGGATCTAGAAGAGTATCATGCTGAGTTGGGGGGACGGGGTTAGGCACGGAGTGGTCTTGCTCAGGTGCGGTATATAAAAAGAAACAGTAGGAAACAGTGGGTGAATAATAAATGTTCAGATGCAATAGAAACAAAGGACAGCAGAAATGGTTTGCAGTAGGAAGCTTGCCACTGGCAATGGGGGAGAGGTCAGGGAAGGGATCACCAGGACAACAGTGGAAGGAAGTGGTCACTCTGGAGGGTGATGGTGTGCTGAAAGGAGATTAAAAAATAAAAAGTGCCTCCCAACAGGGCCAGAGCGGCACAGCACAGCAGTTAAAGCATTTGCCTTGCACAGCGGCCAATCTGGGTTTGACCCCCAGCATCCCATAGGGTCCCACCGCCAGGAGTGATTCCTGAGTGCAGAGCCAGGGTAACTCTGAGCATGGCCGGGTGTGACCAAAAGTGCCTGCCATAAAGGCAGTCTGGGACGGGAGGGTGGAAAACTGAGGACACTGGTGGAAGGAAGTGGACACTGATAAAGGCACTCAATGTTGAAACATTTACATGTAAAAGCTAATCATGAATAATTTCATAACTTTGTAATTCACAGTGCAATAATCACCATAATAAACCCCACCAAATTCTCCGGTGTCTTCTCATCAAATAAAGCTACTTGCTGGCTCAGGAAACCAGACTCCTAACTGCCTGGAACCAACCTTGATCACAGATGGGCACAGGCCTGAAGGGGAAGGCTCTGGTTACAGGAATAAATGACCATAGAAGGGTCCTGTCTGCTCTGCCCTGTTTTCAGAGCCCAGCCAGCACCTGAGAGAGCAGACAGGTGAACTCTAGCAGAAACAGTCTGCACCAAGGGGACCCTTCAGGCCATACCAAAATCCAGCTGCAGCCCAAAATCCCACTTTTCCTCCCTTAGCCTGGAGGTCCCTCTACTGCTGGGTTTGGGATAGACAGCAAGACACTCACGTCCGCGCGGTAGGATGCCCACAGCAGTGAGGAAATAGAGGGCAGCTGTCTGGCTGCTCGGTGCACATTTTCGTGAGCAGCTGTTGTTATTGCTGCTCTCCCAGTAGGGAGCCAGGAATTCGGAGCTAGTCACAACTCACCATTGGGTGACAAACTGGGAACAAGGACAGTAAGTTGGAGCCCTCAGTGGTGGGAAGAGCCTGGGGTCCCAGAAAGCTGACAATTACCAGGTTAAAGGAGAGGGAAAAAAAAAGGAATCGAGGGGCAAGAACCTGGATTGACTATTTGAAACACCAAAGGAACAGGGAAAAAGGAGTCCACAGATAAATCACCTCCGATTTTGAGACTTTCCTGGGGGTAGGGGGATACTCGGAGATTCCAACATATTGGAAGCTGACATTTAAATCACAAAGATGAAATTCAAAAACTTAACAAAACCACAGTATTATTGGGTTTGGGGGCCACATCCATGGTTTTCAGGGGATAGTCTAGATTCTGTATCAGGAGGGAGGCCTCATTCTTGGGGGACCGCATACAGTGTTGGAGATGGAACCAGGGTCAGCCACATGCAAGGCTGCTTAAGGCAGCCTTAACCCCAGTATTATATCTCTCTGGCCCCACAATCACAACAAGAGCTTTAAAGGTGAGAAATGAAATTTCAGATATTAAATCCCATGTAAAAGGCAAACTGCACAAGGGTGGTAGTTATCAGAAATTAGACTCAGTGGAGTCTAGGTGAAAATTCTTGGCACAAAGGTTCAGGATCCACTATCACAAGATTTACCACCAGTTATTTTAGATACCAAAGCAGCCATACTTCTGTTTCATGCACAAAAGTTCTCCCCCAAGGAAAGCTGGTATACTTTTGCATAGCAACTTCAAGCAAAAGCTCTAAACACTGGGACACTTTTAGAACTTTAACAATAGCTTTGCTTCATTGTTTTTGGCAATAATTCATTTCCTCAAGGATTAAAGTTTCTGCTTCGAGCTATGCAACTCTGTCCCAGGAAATGCGAAATATTGCTTCATTAGAACAAGGACGCTGTTATTGCTTCATTTAAAACACAAACTTTTCCTTACTTATTTCCAAATAAGACCTTAAAAATTAGAAGATGGCATCATTGTGGCAATTGGGGGACTTCTGTGCATCTGACCCATCTTCAAACTCAATTTAATGTTTTGTTAAAGTAATAAATACCAAGACAAATCAAAGAGTAAAAAACAATGTATGGTAGGAATCAACAGATGTCCACACTTCGGGCCCACTCTTTGGATACATCTTTTTAAACCAGTCACTTGGTTCTCGGTAACTTTAGATATTTGCTTATACATTGATTTCTTGATTTATTGAGGCGATAAAGAACTGTTGAAACCACAATATGAAAAAGTACTTAAACTATTGAATACTTTCCCATCTATGCTTGATCACCATATTTCTTTGGGTTTTTTCCCCATCTGCTGACCTTTTTATTTAAAAAATATTTTGCCTCTTATTTCCTCTTTTTTAGCTTTCAATTAAATCTCTCTGTTCCCCAGTTGGTGAGATAACATTTTTATTACTAACCCATTTTTTCTTAACTCTTTTGCTTTCTCCAAATCCTTCCATATATTAGCTATACCTTATATACTAGAATTCAGCTTTTTGCAAGTCATATTTGGTCTTATAATCACAATTCCCTTATCAGTTCTTTTAAATAATCAGGTGAACTGATTGCATGGAAACTATGCCTCAGTCAGGAACTAAGGACTAACAGATCCATTCCCTGACCTTAAAAAAAACTATTCTAGTGTCAAGGTCAAACAGACTTGCCTTTCTTACCTGCTGTTCAATTGCTCAAGAATACTTCACACTTGGCCTTGACGTTTGCTTTTCTTGGCATTTCTCATTGCCTTTGTTTTTTCTGTGGTTATTTGCCTTTAATCCAGCCTCATGCTTTTCTGAGCTCCCAGTCACACTTTGCCTGAAATTGGGATCTCATCTTGGCTCTGGTTTCTCTTCCAGACCACCAACCTCCTGCTCTGTGAACTAACTGCTCTTCTCCCTCCACCTGCTCAACAGGGATTTGAGGATTTTTTCACAGTTCCCTCTTGGGGTCCATCTCCTTTCACCCAGGAGCTCATGCTCCCCTTGTACTTGAGTTTTCCTAAATGTTATGCTAAGGAACAGACTCAGGTAAACTGAGTCCCTGAATATGTAGCAGCATCACCACAATCCTACTCTCACCCTGGATTGGTGGGAGATGAGTAAAAGAGCTTTTACTCTGGGTTTAAGAGTTTTTTCTTGGGAGGTACCTAAAAACCTGGAGCAAATGCTTTGCATGCAGAAACCCTGGTTCAATCCCTGGCACAACGTGTCTCCCTAAACACAGTGGTAGCATTCAGAAAGCACTGAACTTGGAGTAGCCCCCTGAGCACCACTGGACAAACAGTCTGGGTAAGTTCAATTTTCCTTTCTCAATTGTTTTGTTTTGGGGACTACACTCGGCAGTGCTCAGTGCTCAGGGGCTATCCCTGGCTCTGTATTCAGTTCCTGGCAGCTCTTAGGGAACCAAATCCAGGCCTCGCATATGCAAAACATGCACGAAGCTACTTCTTTCCACAAGTTTCTTTGCAGGAGTTGGAGGGTGGAGGGATGGGGAGGTTGAGCCACATGAGGCTGTACTCAGGGTTCACTCCTCGTTTGTGCTCAGGCATCATTCCTGGCAGTTCTCAAGGAACCATATGCCGTGTCAGGGATCAAACCGGAGTTAGCTGCATGCAAGGCCTCACTCCATAATCTCTGATCTCACAATTTTTCTTTCTTTGAGGGCAGCTTCTCAGCAAGGCATAATGAACAGCCTCAGAGAAGTGTCTGTGTGTGAGCATTTATAATTATTACTGTGCTCTCTGAGGAATCTTTTCTTTTATAAACTTAGGAACACTGATCTCCAGGAACCCCTAACATGCATGGACCACTTGCTCCATTTTCTGGCGGGCCTTCTGGATTCTTGTCTCTGCCCTCAGTTTCCTTTCCTCCCTGGCTCTAGATTCTCAACCTTCATTTTCTCTTACTTCTATACACATTTTAAAAGTTCAGCAGTTACAGTTGTCATCTCCAGAATCTTTGTCCTGATGGTGCCTATTACCTAACTAGGCCACCAGTTACTCTGGAGTTTGTGTTTTCAGAATCCCGAGTCTGTTTTCCTGGAGTTCTATGCTGGATTATCAGTTTCTTCCAGCATTTCCTTTGGTTGAATTTGGCCCTTCCCTTTTACACACCCGCTCTTGCTCTGCACACATGCCTGACCATCCCTGGTCCTCTTACTTTGCTGCTGTCTAATAGGGTGCATTTCTGGCTTGGTCATATCCTGGGCAGGGATTCTGAAAGGAGTCCTGGGTGGGGTCTGCAAGGGTGGGAGTTGTCAGACTGAAAATCATTCTTGAAATGTCAGAGGAGTAAGGCTTTATTTTTTTTGGGTGCCAGTGTTTACACTAGACACCCTATTTTGCATGGTTCCTTGAGCACCTTTGGGAGCAACTGCCAATCACAGAAATGGTTCCCAGTATCTCTGGGTGTGTCTCCAAGCCTCTACCCCGCCCTCTCCCCCATTTTTTTTAGAACTATTTTAGTTATTTTTGGCTTGGAAGCCGTATCTGGTGATGCTCAGGACTTATTCCTGGCTCTGCATTCAGGGATCACTCTTGGTTGCGCTCAGGGGATCACACAAGTTGCTGGGTGCTGAATCCAGCTCAGCTGCGTGCAAGGCAAAAGCCACACCTACTATACTATCACTCTGGCCTCTAAATGTTTAGAATTATTTTCAGATGCTGTGATGACTGCCTTGCCTACCTTTATAAAAGCAAATTATTCTTTTTTTTTTTGGTTTGGAGCCACACCCAGCAGTGCTCAAGGCTTACTCCTTCTCTGAGCTCAGAGATCACTCCTGTTAAGGTTTGGGAAACCATTTGTGGTACAAGAAACTGAACCTGGGTTGGTCATATGCAAGACAAATGCTTTATCCATTGTACTATCTCTCCAGTCACAAGAACATACTTTTTTCATTTTTTTTTTAATTGAATCACCGTGAGATCGTTACAAAGCTTTTATGTTTGAGTTCCAGTCATATAATGATCGAAGACCCATTCCTCCACCAGTGTACATTTTCCACCACCAGTGTCCCCAGCATTCCCCCCCACTCCCATCCCAACCCTCCCCCTGCCTCTATGGCAGACAATTTTCACCATACTCTCTCTACTTTGGGGCATTATGGTTTGCAATACAGATACTGAGAGGCTATTCTCATATGTTATTTTATATTCCACAAATGAGTGCAGTCAT
>JAOXYA010093435.1:0-11035 GCA_028565675.1 Sorex palustris
GGCGGAGGAATCGAACTCGGGTCGGCCATGTTGGCCGCGTGTAAGGCGAAAGCCCTACCGCTGTGCTATCGCTCCAGTCCAATCCTTTAGGGACCCCTAAACACAAGTGAGCCCACTCAAGCTCTCGACCTCTTGAACAAGCACTCAATGACCCATCATACTTTATAGGTACCCACAGTTCCCCAAATACTGTTAAATAAGTCTTAAAGGCAGTGTCATGTTTTCTTCCCAACATCTACCACTTATTTCTCCATGTCCTTATCCTCACCTCTAACCTGGTTATGGCAGATCTTCTATCTGGCCTTCCAGTCCCTCCTCATCATTGTTTATCTCTCTCTATAACCAACCTTTGCAGGAGTAAATCTACCTCTAAACATACTCTGTGAATAACCTTATTTGGTTCACATTTCCCTCCAGAAAAAAATTCACTCTCCTCAAGAGGTTTCATGTGGATCATTCCCTACCTCCCCAACTCCCCAGCCACACTGAGCTGCTGACACACTGAACACACAGGCTGCCCTTGAAAATTGTGTTCTCTGCCTGGAACGCAGCTTTGGCCCTTAACCAGTTGAACTGAACTCCAATTGATCTTTCAAGGTCCACTTCAGTTTTGTTTTCTAAAAAGCTTTCTCTGACCAGGTCCCACCTTGCAAGGCTCATCAACCCTCCTCTGGCCTGTCCCGTTCCACTTTCCTGGGACACCACACCATAATTGGTTGTTTGTCTCCCTCCTAGAGAGCAGGGATCATGTCTCACTCGTCTCTAGATATATGTATGTACACAGTAGGTACTCAGTGTTTGCAAATGAGTGACTGAATGAGCAGATAAAGGAATAGTGTGACCTTCTCACTTAGGCAAGATGGCCCTGGTTGCTCCCCAAACATCTGGCTTCCCTTTTTCACCCCCAGCTGATACCCAGAGAACCTTCTTGTGGGCTGTAATTCTCAGCATTGTTCTGTCTCTGGTAATCATGGCTGTTGGTGGGTGAGTGACTTCTGCAAACTCTAGTGCCCCCCAAGGAAGACACACCTATTTCCTGACTGACTGCCCCATCTCCACTTTGTTCCCTGGTCCAGACTATACATTTACTACTTTGAGAAGAAAAGAAAGAAGAGGGTAGAAGAGGTACTAGGAAAGGAGGCCCCCATTGGAATCTAGAGTTCCCACCAAGGGGTGGGGGGATCTGGATCTTCCTTAAGGGTTAACAAAGCCTTGGTTCAGGATTAGGACTCACAGGGGCCTCCTCTCAGTCCCACAGTGTCACCGTACAGCCGGAACTTAGAAAGTCTTCTCATCAGTACGACACGTCTCAAGATTCTCTCAACAGGGACTCTGGAAGCCGCATGTTTACTCCACCTGAACAAATGTCACGGGATCTTTCCAGAGGCTCATCTCTGGAATCCAGTGAATCTCGCTTCACTGACCCTTTTTGACTTAGGGTGCTAAGAGCTGCAAAGTTCTGTGGAGACCACAGAACTTCAGGAAACCACTGAAGCTCTCTCTTATTATTTTCCTATGTCTGTGGACTTTAAACAGACTTCATTAAAATGCTCTCTTAGTGCTCTCTTGAGCTCTTCTGCATTCTTCCTGTTGGGCCATGCACAGTTGGCAGTTGGTGGTCTTGCAAGTACCTATCCATCTCCTCAGTCCCCTGAGGTTCTACCACTCTCAGAATGAGCCCTCCTGACTCTTCCACTCCCTGTAGTGATAGCTGCACAGACTCACACCAGCACCATCTAAATTCAGTGCTAGAGAGGAGAGCAGTGGCATAAACACCTCAAGAAATCATTTTGTCTGGGTGTGGAGCACTGAGACCAACTGAATGAGTCTCTATAAGCAGGGCAAACAAGAACATCAGAAAACAAATCTAAATATCATAAACAGTGTGTGGCCTGACAGGACATCTACCCTAAGAACCCAGTTCTCTAATGGTCCTTGGTGCTGCTCCCAACGAAGTTTCCCTGGTTTCACCTTTGGGAGGAACTTTGCTTCCACCTGCTCCATCTTTACCCTTGTCCTTAACCACATCAGATAGAATCCCTGTGTCTTCTAGACACAGCTCTGCCTCTTCTCCTTTACCCTGTGTCCACTCATGGACTTTTCCAGCCTCTCCGTCATTGCTTGATCTCTTCCTCAGATGAAATAAAACTTCAACACCATGACTACCACAGTCAGGTTAGAGGTTAAGGATCCTGGTCAGCAGGTCAGCTCTGGGGGTGAGGCATGAACTCTAACTCAACAGCCTATAATCAAGACTCAAAGTCTGATTGTGACCTTAAGAATCAGGGGTCTCCCCAACCAGCCCCCAAACACACACACACACACACACACACACACACACACACACACACCTATCTTTCAGTAGCCCCATCTAAACAAGGAGGAAGATGCAATGTTTGATACTTGTTGGTATTACTTGACCTGATACCAAATGGAGTCATATTTGCTGTCATATTTGCACCACTATGTGTCTATTTGAATTCTGGCATATTATGCACCACTGCTGGTGCATTCATTCTCTTCTCCCCTTTAATTCACTCTAATTCCTCTTAAGCCTATAGCCTAGTTCCTAAAACAGGACTTCTTGTTAGGTCCTGCTGATTTTTATCACTCAGAGCTGGGGGCCAATTGTAAGCCCACCTAACTTCAGCAGTAAAGCCTCCCATGGATCAGGGTCAGGAGGGACACATGAGTCCCAATATGAGATGTAAATAGACCATAAATAGTAGCCAGAGCAGGGGAACCTCATGGTCTGGAGCATATGTGGGTCCCTAGTCCTGGGTATTTCCAGTTCACACTTCCCTCCTGAGAGGTACCATGAATGAGAGACTGATGAATGATGGGAAGAGGGAAGGCCAAGGAGGACTGTTTGCACTGGGAGTTCAGAATCACAGAGGAATGCAGGTAAGAACAACCTTGAAAGGCTCTGGCAAATTCAGGGACTATGGTATTATTGAGGAAGAGCCCCAGAAGAAAGGAGAGGCCTGCGGAAATACTCAAGCATGCACAGACCCAAAGAGAATTCTTAAGAAGAACCCAAGGCAACACAGAGTTAGAAAAGGCTCTTTGACATCCAGGACACAGGAAAATAGGGTTTTGTGACAATGACATTCTATTATTATTTATTTTTTATTCAACTTTACCTTAAAAGTATCCAGAAATGTTTCCTAGTACTTATAAAAACAGAAAGACCTGACGATAAATGATCTGAAGAGTAGAATATATAAAGTAGAAGTTTATATGTGTTCATCTCTCGTGACAAATATTTTACTTTTTGTGGGCATATTTGCAAGAAAATTAGTTATTGAGTTCTGCCAAAGAAGAAATATTAAGGAATTTTGAGTCTGGCCAAGCTTGGTGATAATATAGGTTGTTGGGAACTTGTACTTCTGACTATGACAAAATGGCTTGTAGGAAGCCAATACTCCCACCAAGAGCAAATAAAGTGAAAATACATCAAAAGAATAAGCTAAAAGAAATCTATTTAAAGCACAAGTTGAGGAAAGTCTTGATATGCAAGGTCCAAAAATTAAGTTTTCAGGAGTAAATTGTGGTCTGCTACATAATCCCTGCCCTCCCTGGGAGGGCCCTGGGTTGAAAGGTTTGGGAACTGGCCAGAGATTGAAACTGAAGTTCAGAGAAGTTAACAATATCATGGGCTGAAAACACAAAACCTAGAGTTCTAGCTTGCCAAAACAGAAAAGGGGGATCCAGTCACCTGAAAGTAGGGAGATGCAGAAAAATCACACAGTTTGCATCTGTTCTGACCCCATCCTTCAAGGTTCTTGTGTATTCCCACATAACAGCAGCTTAGAAACAAATCAAACAGGAAGAACTTAATATGCAATTTATCAAATATCTGTATGCAAATAAAATAAAATTTGATGTCCATGACCCACATAAAAAGAAAAGGTTTCATAAACACTTTAGAGTTTGGGTTGGAGGGGAAATTGCCTCCAAGAGGTACAACAGAGGAAACTTTTTAATTCCTGAAAAAATCTGGAGCTCAGTCTTCAGGAATCATATCACTGGTGCAGAATAAGAGTCAACATTTTCTGGAGGAAATAATTTAGCAACACTCCAATGTTTATAATATCCAACATTCAAGCAAATATTGGCTTATTTGCTTGAAAGTCAAATCATACAAAAAAATAGGATCAAAAGGAAAAACAAACCCCCCAGTGGTACATAAAACATTGTGTAGAATATAGTTTGACAGATCAATGCATTCAAATATATTTAACTATTATCAAATATATTTATTCCAATATATACTATATATTTGAACTATCAATATATATTTATAGAAATATATGTTGATAAGGAAGTTTAATCCTCCCCTTCTGATCTGACTATCTCTTATTCCATTTCTTGTACACTTGCTATAGTTAGAACTACAAATAAACTCTTCTTTTTGTTTTTGTTTTTTGCTTTTTGGTCACACCCAGAGATCCACAGGGATTACTCCTGGTTCATGCACTCAGGAATTACTCCTGGCTGTGCTCCTGAGACCATATGGGATGCTGGGAATCGAACCAGGGGTCGGGCCACATGCAAATGCCCTACTGCTGCGCTATCACTCCAGCCCCTACCAATATATTCTTGATAAAATCAATAAGTGGGTATTTATGTCTTATTTCTGATACTAGAAGGGATGGTTTAAACTGTTCACTGTCAAATACTATATTATCTATAAATTTATTGTATATGGCCTTTATCATGAAATGGGTATTTTATCAAATGTTTTTATACACTTATTGAGATTGTCATGTGATTTTTTAATCTTTACCCCACTAATATGATACATGACTGTTTGGTTTTACATCCTTCTGCTACTACCTGATCTACAATAAAAAACATTGTTCTCATTGCATTTCTACATCAGCTTTTCCATTTGTCTTTTTTTGTCTCACATATTGAGTATCTTCAACTAACAGTCACTGTAGTTATTTAATTAGATCAATTATCTCTGGTCCTCAACCTCAGGATTAAATTAATTTTCCCACTAGATGTCAGAGTCTGGCCTTATTTCTCTTAACTAGTACATCCTATAGTATATGTATGAGTGTGACAGACACGCATTGTTATACATATACCCTAAAAATACACACTATTCAAAGGAATAATGCTTTGATAGGATTCAGAGATGTTAAGATGTCAAGGTACTATCAGTTGTTTCATGAATCCAGTATTTGAACCCACGTCTATTCACTGTGCAACCTTTATAATGAGCTTTCTCTCTCCCATCATGACTTCAGAGTAGACTACTACATAAATGCTAGGAGAGGTCACAAAAATACAGAGAAAATTTGAGAAAATAAAACTTCATCAGAAATGGGACATGTTTTGAAAAATTAAATTGTAAGATTCAGTCTGCCAAAGGAAGCTGTTAACATTTTATGGTTCTTACCTATCTCCTTGATGAAAGGCACGTATAATCAGAAAAGGAAGCAGATTTTCATATTTATTTGCAGTTTTTTTCCTGTATTGAAAAATTTTGATGACTTCTGCATATGTTTTTAGTTGCATAGGGGGAATAAGAGCATTACCCTTATAAAATGTCCATCTGGAAATAGAGACCACCACATACTCCTGAGGATAGATCCTAGCCTGCAAATACCTAACATCTCCTGAAAAATAGGGAATGAACCTTTTGCACAAATCACAAAAGCAGCAGTTATGATCCACAAGAGAGAGTTCACTCTCTCTCTGCTCTTTACTATTGAATGGCACAGACAGTGCTGACCCCTTAGCTTATAACACTGATGTCCTAATCCCCATATACATCCCAGTTTTGCATGTCTCCTGGTACCTTTTGTTTTTTGCATTCCATGTTCATGTCAAATACCAAGATCTCTAAATGTGGAACAAACTGAATCTGTTATTGAAATTCAAAGAGAAAGAAACATATGGGGAAGGCTAGCATACAGGACACAGCTCTGTGCTACTTATCCAGTGCTTTTTTGTTGTTGTTGTTTCAATGAATCCATGAACCCTTCCCAGGAGTGACCAGTCTACTTCCACCTTCATCTATAGAAACAATGACCCAGACCTGTAATGACCCAGAGATTGTCTCTTTCTGAAGTTACTTCTCCAATTCCACTGACATGAAGATAGGAAGTAATAAAATGATTCTGGGAAAAGGAAATCTGCTTTCAGCTCTAGAACTTTCTAACATCTGGACACCATACTTGTTGAAAGGATGAAGTGAATGGTTGGGAATTGTGAAGGAAATCATGGAAACAAGTATCAACTTCTTAGAAGGAAGCAGAGTCAAAGATATCAGTGATAGGGAAACTATCATGTATTTGAGACACTTGATTAACATGAACTCTTGAAAATCTTCACCATGATGATGTGCCCTGTCAACCATTATCTCCATTTTAGTGGTAATAAATCCAAAGGTCAGCGAGGTTAGGTCACTTGTCCAAAGACACACACTGGTCAATAAATGATCTGGAACTATGTCACAGAGACCTGTTATTTCAACAGTTGCACACTACCTAAGACCACAGCCTCCAACAATGGGATAATAGCCCCTAAGAGGCTAAGTACCCAGGAAGTTTCAGGCAGAGGAGGGATAGAATCTACAATGATGCACTCCCTCTGACTCTGACCCTCAGACACCACAGACAGAAACACAGAGGCTGTAGTTAGGTTGCAAGTTTATAGACTTAGACCTGAAGTGGAAAGCCAAGAGATTTGATTAAGTTGATTCAAAGTACATTTTTCTTTTTTTTTTTTTTCTTGAGAGGGTCATATGTGGTTGTACTCAGGGACTACTTCAAGATCTTTCAATGCAGGGAGTCTAATTGGGATTAGGCAAAATTCATTATCCAGACTGAGTGGTAGGCACAGCAATGCAAGATCTATAAAAAGTCCTTGGGTGTTAAACAGCGGTTGTAAACAGTGACAAGCCCAGTTGATCAGTCTGCTTTTCTTAGGAGGAGCTACAGTGGGAAAGTTGATGAGACTATTATCCAGATAAATGTATTTTCATAAAGTTTCTGAAGCAAACCATAAAGTTATTTGCAACTTCATCCTCTGGGCATGAATGACCTGCAGCAGACGTCCTGTCTGTACTGAATGCCAGCTGTCAAGTCACAATGATGCAGAGAGCTCTTGTGGGGGCTTGATTTCAGCTCTTACTCTGCCCACTTATGTCCTTATTAGCAAAATTGGGGCAATGATTTTGGATGGAAAGAAACTCCTCCTATACCTCAATTCCTTCCCAGACTGGGTTGGGTTTCCAGCATAAGCAAAGAACAGAGCTTTGTGTTCAAGTCTAGCCTGCTGCTCAAGGTAAAGCAAAGGGTGAAACTAGGGAAAGATTAGTCCTAGTGTAAATAAGTCCTCTGTCTTGGACATATGGTTTGCTCTTTTTTTGAGTCTTGATATTTTATCATATTTCCTGTTCTCCATCTCAGCTTCTATCAAGGTAACAGCATTATCCTGAATCCCCTCACCTAATTCCTGCTGCCTATACACCCTTCCCCCATATCTCTAAGACACTAGAACCTACACAAAGCAGTGGGCATAGAACACAGTCACTAGGACTCGGGACATTCCTCCTTCAAGCTCTTGGGTGTGAGCATTCACCTGGTTCAGCTAACTTTTATTAGGTCTATTGAATGCTGATGCTTTCCAGAGGGAACCCTTTTACCACTTTCACCTTGTACCTGTCAAGGTACACTTCCTCTTCCTTACCAGAGTCAGAGAGATGCTTACTCTGCCTAGTGATGAAATAAATCCAGATGCTATGTCCTTCTTCCTTATGGGTTAGTTATTCATTTGTCCAGGGGCTCAATTATGTGTTGGGCATAAATCATGTGTAAGACCCTTTGCTAAGTGCTGAGCATGCAGCAGCCAATGGATTTCATGAACATGCAATCTAATTAGGTGATATAAATCTCAAGAGCATTGAATAACAAATAAATATCTTGGCATATTGGTTTATCAGAATATATTCTAACTATGTTACAACATGGATGAACTTTGACAATATTATGCTAAATGAAAGTAGCCAAGCACAAAGGTTCAGATATTGTAGAATTCTTTCTCCCTGTGAAATGTCCAGGATAGCAAATCTTATAGAGACAAGAAGAATAATAGTGATTAGAACTTAGACAAATTGGGGACTGGGGAAGAAATGCTAATATATGAGGTTTCTTTTCAGGGATGGGGGAAAGGGAAGAATCATGGAATGAGTTAGTGATGATAGTTGTGTAAGTATATGACTATATTAAGACTAATTGTACTTCATATGGACTTTTTTGTATCATTAGGATCATATCTTGATTTAAAAGATCATAAAATGTGTGCCCATAAAACTGCCACCCAGGCTCAGGAATAAAAATTTAGGAATGGATGGTAAAATATACATTCATGAAGATGACTTTCACAAAAGGAAATTCTTGTATACTTATAGATTCCTAGAAAGAAAATAGGCACTCTTTATCAGGCCATAGTGTTGAAATGGAAGGTCAACTCAGAAGACAAGAAGTCTGTGGAAAGTATAGACTAAAGTTTCTATTGTGGTTCCTATAGGAAAGATCGGGCAAGGCAGGTTTAAGACAGAGCAGGTATGCCTCCCCACAAAAAGAAAAGAAAATTAAAAAAAAGAAAAGAAAAGAAACAAAGTAAAACATCAGAGAAAGAGATCATAAGTGTGTTTACCAAAGAAAGGAGAGGGAATTGGATGAAGGGAGTCCAAGGATGTGAAATTCTGGTTGCACATTTAATAAAGTACTAGAGATAAAATGCACAGTGTGATGTCTGGGGCTATCACTGCTATGTGGGATTCAAGAAAGAAGTTAAGAGTAAATTCTAAGAATTATTAATAGGACACAACTAAACTTACAGTGGTAATCTCTTCAACATATTTGCAAGTCAAATCATTATGTTGTTCACTTGAAACTTGAGTCAGTTATGCCTCAGTGAAAATGGTGGAGGGTGGGGATGTCAGTCTTCTTGAAAGAAGTAACACTTCTGTGACTAGTGATTTTATCCATAATTTGACTGAGCTAAAGAATGTCCATAGAGCTGGTAGAAAAAAAATTAAAAATTTTCTCTGGCTTTGAATCACATCTGGCAGTGCTCAGGGTTTACTCCTGGCTCTGAGCTCAGGGATAATTCCTGAAAGGGGCTGAGGACTATCTAGGGTTTCAGGGAGTGAACCTGAGTCTGCCACATGCAATGTAAGCACATTACCCACTGTAGTAGCTCTTGTGCCCCAAAATATATTATTTCATTTGAGAGTATTTCTGGAAGAAATATGATTCAGTAAATGGAAGAAAATGAACCTTCCTCACCAATGTGGTACCTGAGTAGAACAAAACGCAGAAGAGAGAAGTCTCTTCTGGAACTAGGACATCCTGCCTTCTAACTTTAGAGCTTTTGGTTCTCAAGCCTTCATACTTGAATGGATTTATACCCACTGCTGCTTTTCCAGTTTGCAGAGGGCAGGCCTCCTTACTGTGTGAGCCAATTCCTATAATGAGTCTCCCATGTACAGCACATAATCTGAATGTGGCTACTTAAATTCAGCCCTGACATCACATATCAAAGGAGGCAGCCTCAGTTTCCTCTTGCCAGTAAGAGAAAGGCACAGTTTTCTCTTGCCTGATGCTTCATCTCTCCCCCATCCACCTAACACTTATTTCATCCCCAACGTCCTATCTTAACCTTCCAGGAATTATTCAGGGCTGTAAAATTCTGCCACCCGCTCCAGCTTAGGCTCACAAGGAGCCCACAATCCCTGAGGTAAAAGGCCTAAAAGAAAAACCAGTAACTTCTTTACATCCTCTCTAACATTTGCCAATTGATAAGATATACAGTGATCCCAATTCTCACCTAAAAGAGTCTAAAGAAGATCCTTCGCCTGTAACTTCCTTGCATCCTCTGTAACTTTTGCCAATTAAGAAAAAAATCAATTGACCAGAGACCTTTAAAATGGGTTACACAAATCTCCCTTTTAATTTAGTCCTATACTCAGTTCCTCCCCATTTGGGGAGCTCCTTTTCTTTTTTACTTTCCAGTAAGCTTTTCTAGTGTCCAACCCTGAGTCTGAGCATCTTTATTATACACTATTTCATTCTTGAAAATATTGAGGAACTTGGGAATCGCAAATGTACACAGAGACCTGCCATCACTCTGCCTCACCTGCATCAATATGATCCCCTGAGTAGTGTAATTGGGGTCACTCCTAATCACAGAGCCAGAAGTAGCCCCTGAACACCAAAGGCTGTGTCCACCAAAAACAGAAAATAAATTTTAAATAAAGTATTTTAAATCTACTTACTGATAAATGATAAAGGGATTAATACATACATATTCATTCATGTGTATAGATATATTTGTATATACATATATGTATATATATAATAGGTTCATAAATAAGATCTATTGATTTCATGTTTCTGGTAGCCCTGTCTAATACAATGACAGTTAAGCTATGTTAGGGAGTTCATAGAAGAATAAAAATAAATAACTGTGTTTTCTCAAAAAAAAACTGAATATATGAAATTTTGAACTAAGACCAAATTTTTCTTTTCTTTTTTTTATTTTTGTCAATCAGTGATGCCAAGATATTTCTAGATCTTCCTGGATAGTACTGAAGAATTGCTTCAATTATTCAAATATCATAAACTCTGTTGGGAAAATATAAAACAATTGTCTACTCATCTGCAAGGACTCTTCAGTAGAAACTTCTGTATATGAAGCTCTGCAAAAAGAGGAAGCCACTTGAAGTTTTACAGTTCTACTGACTGCATTTCTATTTGATTTTAAGCAATTTTCCCTGACTTTGGGTTTTTTTCCTTATTTTTTATAAAGTATAACAGAATCTGCTTTCCAAAGTCTAAACTCTCCTCACATTCTCTGAATCTACAATAAAGCATAGTTTCTTAAATGGTTAAATAATATATATGAACATTTATGTTTTAACGTAAAGCACATCTAGGGAATTTGGAAAACATAAAGATTAATTTTTTTACTATAGAATAAAATAAATATGTAAATTAACACAAGAAAGTTT
>JAOXYA010093453.1:0-11034 GCA_028565675.1 Sorex palustris
CAGTGCAAAGCCCGAATTTGGCACAAGTCCTGCCTCTCACCATGTCCTGATCAATGACTCTGACTACACAACATCAATGAGCTTTCCAAAAGCATGGTTCCTGGCTTTTGGATCTCTCATTTGAACATTTCTTAGGCTGAATTCTCCCACGAACCACAGTCCACAGACTCCCCAGGAACCAGCTCTGGCCTCTCAAGTCAGTGATGTTCCAGCCCACCAAGTGCCTGAGCTCAGCCTTGGCCTCAGTTCACCCCTGTTGCCGGCAGTCAGTTCCTTGTTTTGGCTTCCATGATGAGGGATACAACCTGTCAGAAAAGCTGGGAATATATTTAGCTCCTAACTGATTTTTATCTAAATTTAACTTTAGGCCACAGTAATGCAGGACTGTGTCTGGCAGCCAGCCAACGTTTTCATGGTGACACCATCATAATGGAGTCTTGGTATTTCTCAGATGCCCCAGTGGTGCTCCGCTGAAAGAAGGCAAAAACTTTCCACGAAAAGGCCCTTGATCTTGTAGCACTAGAGTCACCAGGCCATATCTCTGGAGGGAAACAGAGATATTATCCTCCGTGATTTAATAGCTGAGGAAACTGAGGCCCAACAAGCATAAGTCAGCAGAGTTCAGATCTGGACTCCTGTTTTCATGTCCATGACCCCACCAAGCTGTGAGCTCATCAGAGGTGGCATCTGTGGAGAGCCATTTTTTAAAATTTCATTTTTATTTCTTTTGTTTGGGCAGCCACTCCCAGCAGTGCTTAAGGTTTACTCCTGGCACAATGTTCAGAGATCACTCCTGCTGGGCCTTGGAGGACCATATGAGATGCCAGTGGGACACCAGGGAGGGAACCAAGTAGACCATGAGCAAAGTAAGTGCTTTACCTGCTGTACTACCTCTGAGGCACAAGCCAATTTTAAAACCATCGGTTTTATAAATCATAAAAATCAAATGTTCTGTGTTTGTTGTACCTGGTACTGCACTAAACAGTGGAAACTGAATTTTTTTTTGGGGGGGGGAGCTAAAATGAAGTGCCCCACATGGGAACACATTTATTTTCATAAGCAGGGCAAGAAATACACAGACAAAAGAAGTGCTCAGGAAACTTGGGTGAATCGTCCCCCTGGTGACCCTTGGCCAAGCAGACCATTCATTCAGCACAAGAACCTAAAGATACAGTATGCTCAGTATGGAGTGCCGAGTATCCCCAGAAAATCCAGAGGTACTGGGGGGGACACCAGGGCTGCACCTCGCAATGCTCAGGGACCGTGTAGTGCCAAGTCAGGCGCATGCCAGGAACATACCCCAACCAATATACTATCTTTCTGTTCAGAAATTGACTTCACACACAAGTTCATTCAAAGCAAATGTTTCTTAACTTCCCACATTTAAAAAATGTTCCCATCGCCCCGCACCCTGCAATGCCATCATGGTTCATGATTCCCCCTGCTAGAATGTGGCTCTGGGAAGCAAGGCCCAATCATTTTGACTCGCTATTGCTGGAGCCAGGGATGGCACCAGGCACAGAAGGGTCATATAATAAATATTTATAAAATGCCAATCTGACAGAATAAAAAAAAACAGGTAAGAGATAAACATCAGACTTTGGGATCTAGTGTTTGTGGGAAGAGCAAAGCCAAAAGCCCCTTCGAGAAGACCCTTTCCAAGCTGAGGTTGCCACACTCCATAGACGGCACTTGCCTTTCAGTGTGAAGCCTTGTGTTTGGTTTATGGTACTTTCAAAGCAATCAATCAATCAGTTAATCAAATGAAGACAAAATTGAGCCTACCTTTTGCCCTTCTTCCTTCCAAGGTATATGGCTGGTGATGTCGTTGAGGTGGATACTTTGGAAGGGTTTTACCTACTCTTTTTTTTAAATTTTATTGAATCACTGTGAGATATTTACAAGCTTTCATGATTGGGTTACTATCAAACAATGATCAAACACCCATCCCTCCACCAGTGCACATAAGATAAGGCATCACAGGGTCCCTGTCATGACGAGATTGCATAGCAGGGGATTGAATTAAAGCTGAAAAGGAAACAGAAGGAAGAAAACTAAAGAAAGATGGAAAGACACAAAACAGAATCTGCTAACGATAGGATGAGGAGTCGAAGGCAGCAGTAATTGTAGGGTCAGATCTCAGTTTGAGGGTTAAATGGAGTGTACAGCCAAGCAGTAGGCAGGGAAGAGAGTGGCTTCCCGTCCTGTCCCTTCCTCTCCCATCAGTAACTGTGCCAGCAAAGATACAGGCTGCAGCCATTTCAGTCCACTTAGGGAAGTGGAGAAACTGCAGCTCTAACGGACAGGATGGAATTCATTCATATATTCCGAAGGCCAAATGGACTCAGGTGTCCCAGGCCCCACATGGGAATACATTTATTTTCACAAGCAGCACAGGAAATACACAGACATAAAAGACTGTGTATATTTGAGGGTATCGGATATGGGAGTGGGGCTAAAAGAAATGGCAGAATTCATTTTAAAAAAGAGAGAATTCCAAATGCAGCTTCATTTTCTAATTCTCATCCTATGTTTAGAGCAGTGCTAGAAGAATTTTGTTTTGCCAGAAGCATGAGGAAGGAAATTCAGGATAAAAGAAAACATGAAATTCAAAAAAAATAAATATGACAGAGTTCTTGACTTCATGAAGAAGATTTAATTTGTTGGGGAACAAAGGCAAATATTTGTATACAAAGGAAACATGCATACTTGTGCACAGTGAAACATGAGCGAATTATTTTCTAAATCATATGATTTAGAAATCCCAAGAAAGGCAATGCTAGGTGGAACCTGTCACTCAGGGGGAGCTTCCTGAAGGAAGTGGCCAGACCTGGTGAAAGGAGGTGGTGAAAGGAGGCTAAAATTAGGACTGGCAGGAACCATTTGAAACAATGGTGGGTGGCCAGTGGGTCTCTCCACTTCTGTGGCAATTCATGTATTTCACAGGGGGAAAAGAGGCCATCACAATCAATTACATGGAGGAAATAGAATGAAGAGAATGATCATTTGGAGTGTTCAAATTGTTAAATCATATCCCTCTTATGAAGGAAACAAAAAACGACTGTGCTGCTTTCACACAATAACAACTCCTTTGAGCATCACTGTAACCTGTGTGAGAAACCCCTAAACCCATTTCAGGTGGACAAAGCTGAGTCAAGCCACCAAAACCAAACATCATAGAGACAGTGAGCAGAGTCAACTTGCTGCTCTGGGTCATTCTTTTCACTCGAGCTCACTGCTGAGTGAGTTCATGCTGTCCCTAAGGAAATTTACTATTCTCTGCTCCTGCCACTATGTCTCAGCTACAAATACAACAGGTCAAGAAAACTATACCTGGGAATGGAGAGAGAGTACAGGAGGGAGGACGCTTGCCTTGAACACATGCAACTGGGGTTCAATCTTTGGTACCCCATTTGGTACCCTGAACTCCACCAGGAGTGAGCCCTGAGAGCAGAGCCAGGAGTAAGCTCTGAGAACCACCAAGTATGGCTCCAAAACAAATGAAAAGAAATTTACAAAGAAAATTGTGCTTGATTCAGAGGAGCATTATATAATGTTTTCATGTTTCCATCTTTATCTTTATATATCCTCACACCATCACCATCGTCATCATCACCCTCACCACCATCACCATCACCACTTTCCCTACCACGACTATCAACACCATCATTATCACCCTCACCACCACCCCCATCATCACCCTCACCACCACCACCACCCTCATCATCACTCCCATCATCATTCTCACCACCATCACCCTCATCATCACCCTCACCATTATCATCACCCTTACCATCATCACCCTCACTACTATCACCATTGCCATTATCACCGTCACCACCACCACCACCACCACCACCACCCTACCTTCATGACCCCCTCACCACTACCACCATCATCATCAACCTCACCATCATCACCCTCACAACCATCATCATCGCCATTATCACCCTCACCACCACCACCACCACCACCACCTTCATTACCACCCTCACCACTACTACCATCATCATCACCCTCACTACCATCACCATCATCACCAGCCTCATCATCACCTACCATCTACCAAGTATTGACTAAAGCCACGCATTGACAGTAAAGCCCCGGATGCATTCACTCATTGCTAACTCATAAAAAAAATCTGCTCTGTTTCCCGCCTTACCTGACTTTGTAGATAAAGGAATCTGGAAAGGGGGAACGTGAAATCAGACATTTGGTCATTTGTGTGGTCTCAGTCTGGGTTCAAGCAGCATCATTCCTTCCCCCACGTCATCCGCTTCACGCTATACCCAACTGACTAAATTCTACCCCTGGAAGCTCTGTAGAGCAGAGACGTGAAATTATTAAGCAGATGTTCTTGCTCTCCTAGAATGCAACATTTTTTTCTGGGGCGGAAATTGTTAGAGGATTTGACATAACATATTTTACACGCATATCATTAGAGTTACTCAAGGGTGAGTGAGAAAAAAATACAATAAAGGTCCCAGTAAAAGTGGTTATTTCTTTCCAGCTTTGATGTCATCATAAATTCACAGTGTCCTCCTGGACGAACTATCCAAAATTCCTGAAGATGTTCGTGCTTAATTAATGTGACACTCAGAAACCAAATAGGTTCCAATTTAGCATTTCCTCTGACTGTCCCCACATCTGTTGGCATTTCAGCAGCTGAGCCTCAAATGAATGTTTTAAAAAATTGTCCTGTGTGGTAATTACTGCCAGTCCATTGTATGGATTGGAGAATAGAATCTGTAACAATCAGGGGCCCTGTAGCCTCATGCCCTGACATGAATCTTCAAGGACAGTGGGTCTGTGATATAGCCCACTCTCACATCCTAAGGGCCTCTCCGGGGACATAACTCCCTGCCCCTTGTTGGACTTCAACTTTGTTTCCAGCCTTCCACTGTGCATGAGTTCTGCACAGGAAAAGTCACCAAGGGACTGCTAAATTGAAGAGTGAAGAGATAACACTCTTCAATGAAGGGGAAGGAGAATGGAGAACATAGTTATCGAATCTGATTCCTACAGGGAAAAGAGACTGATTTTGCAAATGCCCGAATGGTGTGTTATATTGTTGGGTAAAAACTGGAAGTAGTCCACATTTTTAGTGAAAGGGCAAGGTTACATAATTTATTACACACATCACGAACTACCATAAAGGTTTATAGAACGTCACTACAGTGCACACACTGTCAAAATGGGGCAAATATTTGTTCTTGGAAAGTAAGAGGAATTACTTAAATAATGCAATCATTTGCAGCTCTCCAGAGGACTACAATACACAAAAAGATAAATAGTATATCTGCAATATAAATATTTTATGATGGTATTAAAAAAGGGTCCCTTAGGAGGCCAATAATGACAAGAAGGTTAAGAACTCACTGGTTTAGGGTCACATAGATAGTACAGCAAGTAAAGGTTTTGCCTTGCACATGGTTGACCTGGGTTCAATCCCCTATATTGCATCTGGTCCCCTGAGCACTTTCAGGTGTGGCCTTAAAATTAAAACCCAAATAAAACAAAGAATATCCATTTAACAAAAGCATTCATGATAGTTCAGAGTTAGAGGTGAGTGGCTGGAGAGATAGTACAGCAGGTAGCGTGCTTGTCTTGAATTTGGCTGATTGTGTTTGTTCCCTGATACTCTGTATGCTTCCCAAGCACTGCCAAGAGTGATCCCTGAGTGCATAACCAGGAAAGCTCCCGGCCAAAAAAAAAAAAAAGTGAATGGTTTATGGAAAAAAAGTAGCATTTGACACCACTTTAGAAAAAATACAGATACATAAAAATCCAATGAACACACATATAGATAATGTGATATATTTATTATCACTGGAAAAAACATTAACAATAATTTTTAGTAATATTAATTTGCTCGAGCAAGTCCAGTAATGGTGTGTTTGGCATATCTATTACGTCACAGGTAGCTTGCCAGGCTTTGCCGAGAGGGCGAGATACTCTCAGTAGCTTGCTGGACTCTCTAAGAGGGGCAGAGGAATCAAACTCAGGTCAGCCATGTTGGCTGCTTGCAAGGCCAATGCCCTACCCGCTGTGTGGTTGTACATTCTTTTTATTTATTCCTGCTTATCTGCTTTTTCTAAAGTTCCTTTAAAAAATGCCTTATGAGGAAAGAGACTTATGTGTATGTTAATTAGACAAGAGTGTAGGATTAGTCTTGTGCTCAACTACACAGAACCCTAGAGGAGGCCCTGCATTCTGCTGCTTGACCCCCCAGTTTGCTTCTTGCCCTCTTAGCACCCTCTTGGGTCCTCATTCAACTTCATAGCAAAAGCCTTATTGAAGCACCCAGAATTTTCAGCTCATGGTGACCTTCCTAGAACCCAAAATAGCTCAGAATTCTGCATAGTTTCCAGAAAGTCTGAGAGCAAGGCATGGGCTGTACCACCTCCCCTATCTTCCTACCTTTTATTGAGTGCTTACTGACTGTCTGTAACAACCCATCTTCCAGTTGACCTTCTCCTTTTTTCTTTTTCTCCTTTTCTTTTCTTTTTGTCCTTTTAAGGCAACATCTCAGAGTGCTCAGAGTTTACTCCTTGTTCTGAACTCAGAGCACCTAGCAGTCCTTGGGGGGACTATCTGAAGTGCTGGGGACTGAACCATGGTTTGCAATGTAAACTTCCTACACACTGTCATATTGCTTCGGCCCCTGACTCCTCCTTTTCTAAGCTGCCTTCCTCTTGGGTCTTCTTCTGCAGGGCTAGTGGCAGACAGATAGGGGATTCTTCTACTCTATTCATGAACTTCAGTCTTTGTTGGGGTCATCAGCTTTCCAGTGGGTGTCTATCATCAGCACCTTCTCCTACTTGAGCCTCCTTGGGGCAACCTCACACACAGACCAATAGAGAGGGCCAAGAGGGAGGTTCATGACTCTGTAACTTGTATTGCTGTTACACTTCCACTTAACCTCTTCGCCTGCTTTAGGAGAAATCAATGCCATGCTGGAGGGAGGCAGGGGGGAGACTCAGCAGCCTTGTGGGGAGCCCATGTGGGGAATAGTTGAGGTCCCCTACCAACTATGATCACTGATGTGTCCACCCAGGGAGTGAGGCACTTTCTATGTGTCTCCTCCTGTCCTCAAACAAGTTTCAGATAAGGGGAGCCCCAGCCAATGTCTGCTACCTCATGAGTGGCACCAACCAGAACCATCCAGTCAAACCACGCAGGAACACCTGGATCACAGAAACTGTGTTAGACACTAACTACTGATTATTATTTAAGACTTTAAAGTTGGGGATCATTATGCAGCAATAGGCCAGGGATGTTTATGTGTTTGGAGAATCCAGCACTCACAACCACGGGAAACTTAAAATGGAATGAGAGTGCCATGATTCAAAACGCTCAGGACACCAGTCTGGTCTATTCCTATAACACACAAAAAGTCTCTCCCCTCGAATGATTCTGACAAGCAGATATTCTCCATCAAGGGCTGAGTGCACCCAGTCAGGACGCTTCCAGCTTCAGTCTCTCAGTCTCTGCACCTCGTGGAAACGCCCTTTTCCTTCTAGTGATCCAGAGAATGCAAAGCAGGCAGACTAGGAGGACATTTCCTCAAAGTTTCTGAAATGTCATTGCTCTCTTCCAGGCAGAATTCCATAATACTGGCTTGTAAAGGTTTGTTAAAAGTAATATTAGCTGTACTTTACGCAGTCCATGATCGATTTCAACTTAACTTGACCCACATTAAAGTCCCCTCCCCCTGCAAATTTTTGTTTGGTTCCAAAGAACTTTGTTATTAATACTTGGAATTGCTGTCACTGGCTTTTCCCTCTTTTTCTTTTTAGCTGCTTTTCATGATTTTAAGTAATAAATAGGTTTTATTATTTTGCCATGCTAAATCTTCTATAATATGCTAGAATTCTTTATGACTTTGCTCACACTGACCTACTTGTTGGTTTAAAAACTTCAAGCTATTCCAACTGCTTTTTGGTTAAATATCTTAACTTAAACAGTATCCTCTGCTATTGTAGCATAATACACCTGCAATTACATTTATTTCAATGCTATTACATTTTTAATGGCTTCTAATATTTTAATGCCTTGCTTGGTTCTGATTAATTCTTGGAAGATAATGTGAGAATGTGGAGAAGAGGATATTTTAATACAAAGGGCTGAATAAAGGTTTATGAGCATTGCCATGAAAGTCCAGAGGACTTTGTTCTCAGCTCTGGATAGCTCAGACAGACAAGTATTCAAGCCATCTTATTTTTCCAACCTTATGTTTACTTATCTAAAAATTAAGAATTCTAGCTAGATTTTCTCACAGGTGACTCAGTTTGCAGGGAACTGTCCAAGACATCTTAGCACTCAGGCATTTCTCAAAGACCTAAGATGGGAAGAATTTCTCTTTCTATAGTTGCATGTGACAAGTACCTGAAATCCAAGGGACAAGTGATCCCCAGCAGTGTGAACCTCAGCCTGAAGAGCAGATGGAAGGAATGAGGGGAAGAAGCCTCCTGCATCCAATTCCACAACAAGCCTCTGAGGGCACTCAGAACTGTCTGCCTCTTTGTCAACATGGATTGCATTAACTAAATGGGCCAGGCTTGGGCTTTGTAGCAATATGGGGAAGCTTTGAGCAGAGAATAGATTGACACAGCAGAGTTCCTTTATTCTGTCATGTGGGATCCCTGTGGGAAGAGGAGAGTGCACCAGTTGAGATACTAACCAACAAACTGCAGGGCACTTGGCATGATGACAAGGATATGCAAGAGGTAGAAACTGGTGTCCTATTTTCTTGTACACTTTATGGAAAAATTATTTTATTCTGAAATTAGTATAAAAGTATTTTCTGAAAAGTATAGAAGAATTAGGGGACATTTGAGAGATTTTGGAGTTCTTGTTTTAAGTCAGTATTATTAGTGTAGTATTAAAGCACTGTTTTGCATGCAGCTGACCCTGGTTCAATCCCTGGTACTGCATATAGTCCCCCAAGCCATATTCCCCCAAATAAATAAGCTTGATGCTATTATTAAGCAATGCTATGTGCCAGCTCCCCACCCCATTTTTCAGACAAGAAAACTGAGACTCATAAATCAAATGGTTTGTCCAAGACCACACAGGGGGTAAACCCCTTGGCTCTCAAAGCTCTAGATCCCAACTCCGTGCCTCAGTGCTCTCTCTCTCTCTTCTCTCTCTTCTCTCTCTTCTCTCTCTTCTCTCTCTCTCTCTCTCTCTCTCTCTCTCTCTCTCTCTCTCTCTCTCTCTCTCTCTCTGCTCATGCATGCTAGCTGCCTCCCCTGTCTCCTGCCTCTTAGGCTCACATTTGCCTCCTGGTTATTTGCATGCCTTTGTTTTGTGTTTGGGTAACACCCAGCTGTGTTCAGGGCTTACTCCTGGTTCTGTGCTCAAAGATCACTCCTGATGGGGTTTGGGGGAAGGGTTGCCGGGGATCAAATCTGAGTCAGCCATGTGCAAGACAAGTACATTATTTATTGTACTATCTCTCCAGCGCCTGACACCATTTGTTTTGTTTTGTTTTAAGGGAATGCCTGGCTGTGTTCAGGGCTTGCTTCTGTCTCTGTGCTCAGAGGTTACTCCTGGAGGTGCTTGGAGCACCATACGTGATATCAGGGATCAATCTGGGATATATCAAGTACAAGGCAAGGAGCTAAACCCCTTCCTATCTCCCCTGTCGCAGACCTTATCCAGTTAAACTAGAAGGTCTATTATCTGCAATGATTCATTGCCCTAACTTCCCATAACATCCTCACTCTACTGCTTCTTGCCCTTTAATGCCCCCCAAACCAGCAATCCAAGCCAAATAAAATGATCCTGAGTGGTTCTTCTCTCTCTAGAGGGGGGGGGGCATGCCCTGATTGCTGAGGTGCTGAGCCCCAGTTTTAGTCACATTCGCTAGGCTCTGAGTTTATGTTGGCCCAAATGATCTTAATGACGTTCACGCATCAATGACTCTGCAACTGATCCCCAGGTGTCTCCCAGGACCTTTATCCTTTCCCATCAGGATATTCACTCCAGCAGCCACACCTTGGACAAGAAAGCTGTAGCCAATGCTCGAGCTGTGGATCCTTCCTATTCTGATTCCATTACTCAGTGTGGCTATGCAGCGAAGGTCCAGTGGAGAGAGCACTGGACTGGTCCTGCTCCAGCCGCTGTACCATCTCCACCCCCATTCCCATCGCTGACCCAGCCTTCATTCTGATGGCCACCTACACTGACTCAGCCCCACCTTATGTTGCAGGGGGCCTATGTCTCTCCCAAGTCACTACTTTATCTCTGGTTCACATCATGTCTCTCCTCTATCTCTCTCTCCTACTTTTTGCTCCTTTAAGATAATCAAAATTATAATATTTCCTTCTTATTAAAGCAACAAACACTCCCTTTTTACTTAGGCAGCCCTAACGACAATCCCTTTCCTTTTCCTCTTATCTAGTAAATAATATCTATTTCCATTATATTTATATTAATCTTAAATGTAAATAAATTGGCCACGGACTACCCCTGGTTCTGTGCTCACTCTTGGCAATGCTCGAGGACCATATGCTGTGCCAGGGACTAAATTGGTTGTATGTAAGACAAGCGACTTTTTAAAAAATTAATTAATCTTTTGTTTGCTTTTCCAACTCATTTTTAATGCCAGTATAAAAATATAGAAGTAGTAGTTTAAAAATAACACAGACAATGCTAGAAAAGAAAACGACATGGTGCTGCTTTTAAACTTAGATGTCAACCCTATCTTCAGCTTTCTCTCTTAATGATAGTGAGGACAGTAATGACCACTAAGAGCTAGTGGACACTGAGTATCAGGCATTTTGCTAGTCGAGAACTTCAGGTGCTTAATTCATTTGCAGACTATAAAATATAATAATGCTTTTCAGTTGATTTGATAAGTTATTTTTTGGATCTGGAACACTATTATCATTCATTTATAAGAGAGAAATTTTGAGCATTCCCAGATTCCCCAAAATAATCTATCAAATCATACCAAATAGGAAGACTCTGCTAGTGGAAAACTTGTAAGGCCACAAGAAGCTTACGAGGGTAAGTACTATAATCTCC
>JAOXYA010093494.1:0-11033 GCA_028565675.1 Sorex palustris
AACAGCCTGGCATGGAGTTGGGTGGCATGGCTATGGGAGCCTCATTTTACACTCTCTTCTGGGAGAAGCAGCTGTGTATTCAGAAATATTAATAGAAAAAGATTAGAAAGAACTTACTATTCTTATAGAGGAATGCAAAGGAAAAATGAGAATTTGAGAATGAAAAAGATTTTCTGAGGGAGCTGTTTGCTTGCAGGTTTGTTTTCCATTCTTTGACTTTGAGTCCATGTTTGTTCTGACTGTTGAAATGAGTTTCTTTTAGGCAGCAGAATGTTGGTTTTTTCCTCTGAATCCATTTTGCCACTCTGTGTCTCCTAATTGGTGAATTTATACCATTGACATTGAAAGAGATTATTGTTATGGGATATTGTGTCATTTTTCTGTAAGGGTTAGTAGTGCTTGTAGATTTTGTCTTTTCTTATAGTAGCCCCTGTAGTCTTCTTTTTAGGTTTGGTTTTGAGTCTATGAAGTTCCTCAGCTGTTGCTTATCCAGAAAATAGTGTACCTTTCCTTCAACTTTGAGTGATAGTTTAGTTGGATAGAGTATTCTTGGTGAAGCGTTCATTTCAGTGAGTTTTTTCATTATATCCCACCATTGCTTTTGGGCTTGGAGGGTTTCCTCTGTTAGGTCTACTGTGAATTAAGCAGTGCTACTTTGTATGTGATTTTCTTCTTTGACCTTGCTGCTTGCAGTATTGTGTCTCTATCGTTGGCATCCATAATTCTAACTCTGATATGTCTTGGAGTGTTTTTGTTAGGGTCTCTTTTAGCTGGCACCCTTCAGGTTCCTTGAATCTGGATGCCTGCGTTGTACAGCTCTAGGAATTTTTCAGCAATGATTTGTTTAACAGTGGCTTCTTCATTGGGAATTGTTTCCCTGACCTTCTGGTACTCCAATAATTCTAATGTTTTTCCTCTTGGAATTATGTCCTAGTGCTCTGATTCGCTCTAGAGCTATTTTGAGGTCTCTTGCCTTTGTTTGTTGTTGCCTGTAGACTTTGTGCAGCTGATCTTCCAGCTCATTGATTCTGTCTTCAGCTGTAGCTATTCTACTGTTGAGGGCACACCCTTAGTTTTTATTTCATCTACTGAATCCTTTATTCATGACACTTCTGTGTGTAGCTTTTAAATTTCTGCTCTTATTTCTTCCTATAATTTCTCTATTGTCCGATCCATTGTTTCTTTTATGTCCTCTTTAATTTATTGGATAACTGTGTCACTGTTTCTTTGAGTTCATTGAACATCTTCATTACTTCATATCTGAATTCTTTATCAGAGAGGTCCTTTAGGTGTGTAACACCTAATGAAGCTTCTGGACTCTTCATCATCCTCTCCTCGTGGTGGGGATTTGCGCTGTTTCTTTATGTTGGTGTGGTGGTATGGAGACTGAGTTACACGAGATTGCTGGGTATCATTAATTTACCTTCAGCCACCCAAAATTAGGCCATGCCCACTTCCGCAGAGGCCACACCCACTTCAAGAGGCCATACCCCATATAGGTACCTGGTGTGTGTGTGTGTGGGGGGGTGTACAACCTGAGGGATGGAGATATCAGGTGTAGTGTAGGGATGAACAGGAAATGGATCAGGGATGGTGGGTGTCCCAGGGTTCTTAGAGGATGCCTGGGGCACAGTACACAGCAAGATTGAAGTCCCGGGTATGAAAAAAGACTGACATGAGGGATGGAGAGTTCAGGCACAGTGCTGGGGACAAACAGGAAGAGGCTCGGGGATGGTGGGCAGCCCAGGGTCCTAGAGCTCATTGTCATTTTTGGTTTGCATTACTCTGATAGCAATTGATATTGGATGCTTTTAATAAATAACAGTGAATATTTCTGCATATATGTATGCCCTTTTTAGAAAGTTTATTTTCAGATCCTCTCCCTATTGTTTAGGTATTTGGTTGTTGAGCTTTGTGTGTGCTAAGTATGTTTTTGGATATCACCTGTTTTATAGTGTTGTATATCTTTCTCAATCAGTAGTATGTCTTTTAATTTTATCACAAGTTATTTTGCCATCGAAAACTTTTGAGCTTGATATGGTCCCATTTGCTTATTTTTGTTTTGCTTTATTTGCCAATGAAGTCAGGTCATTGATGGCCCATGTCCTAAAGAAGTCCATATCCTAAAGAGTTCAACCTATGTTTTCTTTAGTTTATTTTACAGATTCTTACCTAATTTCAAGATGTATTTTCTACTTTGAATTAAGTTCTGTGTATGGTATCAGAAATGATCAGAGATTAAGCCTTGTTAGCCTAAATCGTGGCAGTTACCATGAGTTCTAAGATGACTGTGACTCAAACCTGTCGAATCAGATGACTTTAACTCAAACCTGTTGAATCAGATGGCAACTGGGAGTGATCCTATCAGGATGGCTTGAGGCCAGGACCCCAGTGGATGGGGCTGTCCAGTGGAAGTGGTGTCTCCAATCGGTTTGTGCTTTGTTGTAAAGTGAGACTCTTTACATTCCATGGGTTCAAGTGAAAGACTAAATTCTGGGTTTGGGTTTTTGTTTGTTTGGCTGGTGGGTTTTGGGACCATACTTGGCAGTGCTCAGGGCTTACTCCTGGCTCTGTACTCAGAGATCAACCCTGGTGGTGCTCGGGAGAACATTTGGGGTGTGAGTGTTGAGCTTGGGTTGATCACTTGCAAGTGTCTTACCCATCTTCCAAGCCCCTTTGACTGAATTCTGTACAAACCTAAGTTCTCAGCACCCCAGCCCAGACCTCTCTAGTGGGGCACTTCTGTCAGTGAATATGTGGGGGAAAGCTGGTTCTGTAGCTGTGCAATTCTGGTTCACTTGGAGAATGGCTGTTCCCAGCCCTGAGGATTCCAAATGGTGCAACCAGCATCACTCTTAGCACATGTGGGGCTGTTCAGGGGACAGGACTTATGGTCTTACATTTTCAATGCTGCCACTTGGCCACTGAACCTTACCAGACCTCTCAACTGCCTTTAACTTGTTTGATAGAGATTCATGACTTCTAATCAGTGAGCTTGAGACTTTGCACCCGCAGGTCTTTTAAAGGCCTATGCTAAAAATGCAGGTTTCTGTAAGTGGCTGAATAAAAACGTGTCTTCTATAGCGTTCTAGTTCTGACTTTCTAATTTTCTTTGCTGAAATGTCATCATTAAATGAGAATTATAGTCCATAGAACTTTAAATGGTAAGAGTCCACTGTGAAATGAAGTATGATTTTTAGGTGGATTATGGGTGATGCTAGAGAAATAATAGAACAGAAAATGATCTTAGGCAGTGGAAATAAATAAAAAAGCTTATCAAAATCATTAAAAATAATTTTCTGTCAAGTCTTTAGCTGACACATCGGAGGCTCTAAGATATAATTACAATTCTCTAGTTATAGGCAAAAAAGAGTAATTTTTTTCTCCTGAGCAATAAAATATATAAACTTGTGCCTAAAGTATATTTTCCTGGTGACATGCTTAGGTGGACAGAAATTTAGTTTCAGAGGAATAGATACACTATGTATTATTTCCTTTTTCAGGAAGATGCCTTATATCTCTGTGACACACACATATACAACAATATATATACATTGTGTGTGTGTAAAAATGTTGCAGTTTTCAGACAAGGACTATTTTTTTGCTTCTCTGGGAATCTACTTTGTCCTTTGCAAACAGAATTTGGATTAGTTCTCAAATTTTCTTAATTATAAGGACCATCTGGAGTTTTTTAGACACTTGCAAAGTTTTAAACTCTCAGCTTTTTCTATCAGAAATATATTTAGAAATGTGATCCTATCAGAAGCTCCTAAAATCTGTACTTTTGACAAAACCCTCTGGTGATTCTGGTAACAAAACAAGTTTAGGAAATAAAAGATTTAATGATGTCTAAATTAGAAGTCACTTTTATTTAATGTCAGAATTGCTTTTAGAAATACCTGGGGATGAAATATGATTATTTACTTGAAATTCTCTTCTAAATAGCATTGAAGGCCTATGTTATCTTTTAAATGGTCTTTAAAAAGCCACCAACTTAAAATGATGTTAATGGAAGAAAGTGGAATTATGATAAATTGTTATTTTGTTCCTGCACAGCAAAACCTGGCAAACTACCCGTGACGTATTCAATATGCCAAACACAGTAACAACAGGTCTCACAATGGAGATGTTACTGGGTCCACTCGAGCAAGTTGATGAACAACGGGAGGACAGTGACAGTGACAGTTATGTTGTATCATTCTAATACATATATGCTTTGGATAATGATGGAGATCTTAATCTGTTTTAATTACTGCACAAAAAAGGCTGTTCCTTCCTATCTGATAGATGGAAGTATTAGTTGGTACTCTTCAAGCACTCTGAACTGTGTTCCTGAGACTCTCTCCTGATAGAACATGCTTCTGATCTTGACTTTATTTAAGTAGATCTCCTTAATTTGGTGATGAGCTGACATTTGTGTTCAGGCATATTTCCAACTATGTTTAATTTAATCCTCACAACTTGGCATTTGGGGGTTATGTATTCAGTTTCTGGGGAACTGCCTAGACCAGTGAAGACCAGATCGTGGAAATTTACTGAGAAATAGAGAGTGAGGGAGAGAAATCCGCCTGAGATGGTAAAGCTCACTCTTTCCTGCTGAGAAAGGCTGGGAAGACAACACAAGAGTGAGTGTGAGCCAAGCCTTGAAGCGTGATCTGAGTTGAGGACTCCTGGTTGCCAACTCAACTTCTTTAAAAAGAGCCCTGGATGGAGAGCAGAGGCCAGAGGGCAAGAATGAAGGGAGAATCCAGGTTGCTCTTGGGTTAGAACATGTGGAATGGATGGTGTCCTTCAGCAGAACCTGGATGAAGGACATCCATACTGAGATACCAGACAGTACACGGAGAGGGGTCCTGATAACTCCCTCCTCATCTCCTAGGGGAAGCAGTTAGTAAGTTCTTGGAAGCAGGTACTGTAAGTACAGTATATAGGTGCTGTGAGTTCTGTGTATTAGGTGTTGTGAGTACAGTGTACGAGGTGCTTTAAGTACTCTGTGCTTGGTTCTAGAATACAGTGCTCTGTGTCCTTCAGTGAATCTTATGAAGCTTGTCCTTAGAGTCTCTTAGAGAAGAAAGATCACCAATAGAATGCACAAATATAACTGCAGTTAAAATTTATAAAGAATTTTGAAAAGAAATATACTTCCCACTCAAGTTGTGGTAGATTTCTCTGTGGAGGTCTCATCTAAATTGAGACTTGAAGTTTTTTGTTTTAACTCACAGAACTGATGGGTGAACATTATGAGCAAAAGACAAATGTGTGTTTTTATTAAGGTTTAAAGTCTATGGCATGATTTTTCTTGTTGTAGGTCTGGATTAAATTTAAATTGTCACATAGAAGTTGAGGTACATTTGAAACCTCATTTCACAAACAGAATGAGGGATATGTTATCTTTTTCTTAAAAACTCTTAATATGTCTTGGAATAATAAACTACAATTCTATCTTTTCTTTAAATGTTGTCTTTAATACTGTGGAAGAATTAAAACCTACTCTGCTGATTTCTGCCTTCTCTACCTTTACAAAACTGTGCTCAAAATATAATTTCACTTGGTCGTGTGTTGAATCTATCAATTAGACAATATTGCTTGTTGTTCTGAAATCTTGCAATATCTGTTTACATCACTTTGAAATAACATAAGCCTGATTTTCTAAACTCTAAAAAAATCAATAGTTCTATGCCCTTTTCACTTTTCTCTTCCTGATATCAAGCAGGATTTTTTTAGCTAAATGCTTTTTATAACTTGCAATCAATTAAGCTCCATAGAAAGAATTAGGATTTGAGAAATTGAGAACTATTTGTCCTCATTCAAATAATAGATGAGATGTGAAATGGGCTACATGGTCGTATGAGTCCCCAGAGGATTCTTTAAAAGAGCATGTGAGTTTGCAGAATTTCAAGTAGCAAATTAGTTTCAAATTGATCAACATTTATCCCTTTTAAAATCCACTTTAGGCAAGTTTCAGAAAGCCACTGTTCTATATTGGTGGAGTCGGGGGTAATGCCTTCCCATGCTGTGGGTACATTTATAATAACACTGAGAAAAATGCAGCTGAAATAATTCTCATGATTTGCTGACCCTCTAAAACTCATGGAAAGCCAATCAATTTTATGCGGCCTGAATACTGAGGTGGCATTTTTAAGGTTACTGTCACTTTTGTTCAAGAAGAATAAGAGTTCAATTAAAAGGATAAGTCCTGAAGGCAATTTGCATGGCTATCTTTGCTCCCCCACACTGCCTGCCCCTGTTTGTGTTTTTTAAAGTTCTCTGCCCACAACACCGCAGCATCCCTGGCTTGGAAGAGCTTTTGTGGGTGGAAAAAAGAGCTGAGTTAATAGCAGGTGGGTGCCCTTCTCTGCCTGACTCTCAGCAACCAGACCCCTTCAGTTCAGGATAGTAGAAAATGAGGGTGTGCACGACAGGAGGCAAATAGAAACATTTCCATTTGCACATCCAAGCATGATCAAACATGCAGCAATGAGGCAGTATCTAACTTCACAGTGGGAGGACAATCCTACATGGTCTTCTAGACTTCTGCACAGTTCAATATCCAGGCAAAAAGTCTACTTGCGCTGTCTTTTTACAGAGATATTTGCTTATATGACAGCTCTCTTTCTCTCCATCTGCCTCCCATCCTCCTCTCTGGCCTACCCTTCACCCTCTTTGTGCTCTACCTCCTCCATCTCATATGCTACAGAAGTCCATCACAACTGGAATCTTTCAATGGCAGAGAGGCGCTTCTTCTTCTGGGGTGTGATCGACTGAAGGTGCGGGAAAACATCTGCTCCTCTGCATATTGTGTGTAAAGGTGGAGGTGCAGTGGAAGGTTTTCTTTGGTAGATGCTTTATGCCACCTTTCCAAGGCTGTGATATTTCATTTATCTATACTATGAGATGACTGGCAGGTTAAGTTGGTGTAGCTTTGGAGCAGGGTAAAGTTTCTGAGCTAACATGTACAGGAATTGCAAACCTAAACGCCTATGGGAACCAGGCAGGGGCCATGAGCAGAGAAAAGTGGGTCAAGTGGAAGATCATAAATAGCAATGGACATCAGCCTTTGAATTAGACATCTGTAGGGAGCAGTGGGGATTTCAGAAACCGAGGTTCCTGATCACTTTGTGAAACACCCTACTTTAAAGTACTGGCAACCGATTTGACTCAAAAGTGCTGATTTGGCCACACACAAGTTCTTAGGATATGGGCATTGACTTCCTTTGTTTTATTTTTTCCCTGGAGGGTGAAATCCTCCAGGCCAAGAATGGAGATTTTTCTCCATGGTAACCATGGAAACACTTGGCACAAGGCCAGAGTAGGTTCTTTGTTGATGAATCAAAATTTTCTAGCAAGACATATGTTAAAGACCAGGCATCTGCCTAGAAGAAATATAGCATAACACCAAAAGGCTTACAATAATTTGTCATGTACTTCTCTCAAAATAGAAACATAAATGAAGTGAACATCAGATTTTTCTTCCAGGTAATTCTTTTATAGTATCTGCCCTACTATTCTTTCCCCTAATTTTATTTCATCTCCACTGTAATACAATTTTATTTTTGTTTTCTGTTTCTGTAGCCAGTGTTTGTACCATTTAGATGTGGCATCTCTTTAGTGGTAGATGATGTTCAGATGTTTAGTATAATTATTAGAAGATTCCATTTGCACACATGTGTTTGTGTATGTGTGACATGACTAGTGACAGAGGGCTGGAACATACATTTTCTTGGTTAAAAATATATTTATTATTTAAAGATTATTTTCAGGGTTTAATAAAAAAAATTCCAAGATGCTTAAGAATCATTTATTGTCGAATCTAGCACATAACTGCTTCAGCATTAGTCTGAAATTGCTTGTTATTAGCCCTGATGTTTGAGATTCTAAGCTGCATTTCTTGGAATGCCTAATTGTAGGTTATATAGTAAAATGTGGACAGTTTATGAATGTGTTTATAGGAATTTGCTTCAGCTTTTGGTTGGTAATAACAAGAGGGGAAAAGATGTTTGTTTGTTTGTTTGTTTGTTTGTTTTTAATATAGACTGTCACTGTCACTGTCCTCCCGTTCATTGATTTTCTCGAGCGGGCCCAGTAACATCTCCATTGTGAGACTTTGTTGTTACTGTGTTTCGCATATCAAATACGTCACAGGTAGCTTGCCAGGCTTTGCCCTGCCAGCGAGATACTCTTGGAAGCTCATGCTCAATATTTTTGGCTAGTTGCTAGGGATAGAGGTGGGATTGCGGATACCAAGCCCTACCTGGCAATACTCTAGGGGTCATATATCACTGGGAACTAGACCCTAAACATGTGAGGCATGAGCTCTACCACTTTGACCTATATAATAACTCTGGTACCTAAAAAAGGGGTTTATAATATTTTCTAATTTATTTCTGCTCTTTACCTATGCTAATACCAAATTGAAATAAATGTTATTCAGGAGTATAAGGGAAAATGAGTGTTCTCTGGAAAATATTAATGGGTAACAAGAGAGACGACTTTTTATAACAGAGCTGAAAAGTATTAAGATAATGGAGACTGACTATAAGTTTAAAATTCCATGCAGTAAGTTAACAATTTGAAACAAAATAGTAACTGCTGTTGATTTATGGCAATAAAGTATAGAATAAATGTTTCTTGTTTATATTGATATACAAATCAAATTCATCCTGTTTAGGGTAAGAAGTAATGTGATGTTCAATAAATTTGCACAATTGTGTAATGGAATCACCACGATTGAAAATATTTCCATCATTCTCCCTTTCCATAATCTCTTCTTTCTATAGTCAAGCCTCTATCCTAGGCTTGAATTAATTTTTTTCTTCTAAAGTTCAGCCTTTTGGCAAATGTTTTATAAGTGGATTGATTAAATAGCTTTTTAATGGGAATTTAAATATGGATTCTTTTGTGGGGGCGGAAGGGACACACTTAGCAGTGCTTAGGAATTATTCATTACTCCTGGTACTGCACTCAAGGAATCATTCTTTTTTTCCTTTTAATTAGTGAAACACCATGAGGTACAGTTGTACAATTACAAACTTTCATGCTTGGGTTTCAGTTATACAGTGATCGAGTACCCATCCCTTCATCAGTGCCCATTTTCCACCACCAATGATCCAAATAACCCTCCCACCTCACCATCCCCCCCAATGCCTTTGTGGCAGGGCATTTCCTTTTGCTCTCTCTTTCGTTTAGGGTGTTGTGGTTTGCAATAGAGGTATTGAGTGGCCATCATGTTTGTTCTATAGTTTACTTTCAGCACGCATCTCGCATCCCGTGCGAGTTCTCCAATACCATTTACTTGGTGTTCCCTTCTCTATCTGAGCTGCCCTTTCCCCCAGCATGTGCTGCCAGATTCCAACCTGTGGAGCAGACTTCCTGGTATTAGTCTCAACTATTCTTGAGTGTTCGTCTCCCATTCTGTTACTTTATATTCCCCAGATGAGTTCAGTGTTTCCATGTCTGTCTCTCTCTTTCTGACTCATTTCACTTAGCATGATACTTTCCATGTAGAACCACTTGTTGCATACACTGGTCTTTTGTTGGAATTGGAGCAGGCCGGTGGATTATTGTCATATTGTGTTTGAGGCGGCCAGGACTTTTTCCACAGAATTAGGTGATAAAGGTTGGGGTGTGAGTCAAGAGTGCTGTGAGTGGGAAGTATAATTGCAGCAGCTCGGGATTCACAAAAGGCCATGCTCACTTTTGAGGATGTCGCACCCCCCGCCCCCACAGTGGAGGCCACACCCCCAGCCAGTCTGGAAGTTAGTCCATAGACCTGGGCCCAGTGGCCTGTGCAGAGGAAAGGCAGGGGCTGGGTGTGCGTGTGCCAGAACTCTGGAGAGTGCCCTCAGGGAGCTGTCCAGGTGGCAGGCCAAGAATCATTCTTGGTGGACTCAAGGCACTATATGGTGTGCCAGGAATTGAGCCTGGGTGGGTTTCATGCAAAGTGAGCACCTTACATAGAGAGTATCTCTTCAGCTCCATGGCTCCTTTCAGTAGTGTAATGCTTTTGAGGTTCATTGATTTGTCTCATGTACCATGGCTGAACCACAATCAACTGCACAGACCGAACCTAAGTTGCTTTTCTTGTTTACCAGTGGAGAGATGTTCGGATTGTTTTCAAGTTTTGGAGCTCATGTATAAAGCTTCTATAAACTTTGTGAAATGGTGTTTTTGTAGTTTGTCTAAACATGTCTTCATTTATCTTGGGTCACTAAAGGCCTAGACATAGGAATGTAATATCCTATGAAAGTATATGCCTAATTTTATTGAATGCCGCTCAGTTATTTTCCCAAGATTTTTAGTAGCTATGGATTCCTAGTAAGGAATATTGAAGTTCCTGCCGCTCTAATTAAACTACACCTGTTTCATAATTAGAATAAGATTTTCTTTATTTGGGACAGGAAAAATAGCACCAAGTTGGTGTATAGAATACAAAGATAGTACAAGCACTTGCCTTGATTATTGCTTGTGGCTGACCCTGGTTCAGTCCCTGGCATTGCATATAGTCCTTTGACCAATGCCAGGGGCCATTCCTGAACAAAGAGCCAGGGACAGCGCCTGAACACCACTGACTGTGACTTATTCTTTTCCCCAAATAAAGAACACCTTTCCTTCAAGTCTTGCTAATAATATATTATATTAAAAATGGATGTATTAAACTGCATCTTCTGTTTTCCAAATACATTATGGCTAAAGTAGATTGCACTTTGAATTCCATTTTGAAAATATTTTTTGTGAGTTAACTGATCGAGTGGGCTGGAGCGATAGCACAGCAGTAGGGCATTTGCCTTGCACGCAGCCAACCTAGCCAAGCCGGGTTCAGTTCCTTTGCCCCTCTTGGAGAGCCCGGCAAGCTACTGAGAGTATCTCACCCGCATGGCAAAGCCTGCCAAGCTACCCGTGATTTATTCAATATGCCAAAACACAGTAACAACAAGTCTCAAAAAAAATGGAGATGTTACTGGGCCCACTCAAGCAAATTGATGAACAATGGGAGGACAGTGACAGTGACAGTGAATTGATCCAGTAAAGAATTT
>JAOXYA010093503.1:0-11032 GCA_028565675.1 Sorex palustris
CACAACGGATAGCTTGCCAGGCTCTTCCGTGCGGGCGGAATACTCTCGGTAGCTTGCCAGTCTTTCCAAGAGGGATATTATGAATATCATGATAGGATATTATGAATATCATGAGAGATCATGTGGCCGCTTATGCAGTTGAAGAGTTCTGGAATTCTAAAATTGTAAATCATTGGGGTCTGGAGACATCTCTGTAGGGGGCTAATCCATTTTGAGATTCATTTGTGATTCTTTGGATAAAGGCTGTTGACATGCTTAAATGTAGCCCATAGGCAGTTCGTGGGTTTAATAGCCAGGACTCCGAGGGGGTGAGGAGACGGGAAGGAACAGCCTAACCCCGCCACCACCAGGTGGCCTGGAGTCTTCAGTCCCTGCTCCCACATACTTGGGTTTTTCTCTGGAAGTTTGTGGCCACCAGGGGTTCATCTGGAGTGGGCAGAGAGGGGACACCTGCTCCATCTGAGGTGCCCCATCAACCCCTGGCTTAAGTGAGGCCAAAGTCGGTTGTAAATAGACAAACTAATAGATGGGAGAACTCAAGGATTTTTGGGGTGCATGGGGAAGATGAGAATCACAATGAGTGAAGTTCTTCCTGTCCCAGACTGGGAAACATTCACATGATGGTGACCACAGAGAGTGGAGATGCCTGGACAGGTCCTGGTTACTTTCACTCATAGTAGTAGAGTTCTAGCTCTGACTGTTCTAACTTATACTTTCCCTTAGAAGCCCACCCTGGATATTCACTGGAGAGACAAAGACTCAGCATATTAGAGCAACCTCATACTGTGAAATCATGCAACAGTATTTTCAAAAACTAAAATATAAAGTAGCTATATATTTCTAGATGGGTATGAAGAACTGATTTTTTTTTTTTGCTTTTTTGGTCACACCAAACAGGGATTATTCCTCGCTCTGCATTTAGGAATCACTCCTGGCGGTGCCCAGGGGATCATATGGGATTCTGGGAATTGAATCCGGGTCGGTCTCATACAAGGCAAACACCCCACCCGCTATGCTATCACTCCAGCCCCGAGGCCTGATATATTTCTAAATGAAATGTGATGTTTTAGAGGAGAAGGTTTGATAAAAGGCTGAACTTGGAAAACTCAAATTCGGAATCCAGCAAGTGTGTGACAGATTCTTCAAGGCACAACCTAGCGTTAGAAGAGACTGAAACTCTGCCTTCCACATCTGAGTAATGATAATAAAGACATAAATTGCAAGAAGTTATGAATCCTGTGATGTTTCTGGTGACAATATACAACACACCTAAAACACCTGAAGGTGATGAAATAAAATCATCCTAACATTTTCATTTTATTCTGCCAGTATGCTGTTTTGGTTCGTCTTTGTTTATAGGCCACACATGGTGTTGGTTCTGTGCTCAGGGCCCACTTGTGATGAGGTTTGGGGGACTGTATGTGGTGCTGAAGATGAAACCCAGGTTGGCAGCTGTACCCACTGTCCTGTCTTTTTGGTTTCCCAATACAGGGTTTTTGTCTTTTTTTTTTCTTCAAGAAAGCTAGTCGGGCTGTCCAGCCACTGTGATTGTCTGTGATGAAGCGTCCCTCTCCACTGTGGATAAGGGCATGCTCCCAGTGTGTTATGGGGTGTCCAGCATGGTCTGAGAGAGCTCTCATTGGTATTGGGGACAGTCAAAATATCTGAAAGGGTGGGCACACACCCAGGGTTCCAGCCTCCCACACAGCTGCGCCCAGGCCATGTGGACAGCGGTTGGCAGTGCAGTCACTACATGTGGTCCAGTGACTCATGGCTGTATTGGGTCGTGTCTCTGAGAAACATTGGTTTGTGGCTCTGTGGATTTGTTGACGTGATTCACTTCACACCATGAGTGGACTGAGGTCTGTTCCATATTTCCCTTAGCCCAGAAGCCAAACACAGCTTTTCTTAAAAGAAGGTGGCAAGAAGGTTAGTGGGGACGATTAGAACCTCACAAGCTATGGTTTAGAACCACCCACTCCACAGTCAATCCATCAACCACACACACACTAGTGAGAACCATGGTACTTCACAGCCCTGATGGCGGGCGGTGAGTAAAGTGAGGCTTGGAAGAAGATGGAAGAAAATACCTGAAATCATCCTAACATTTTCATTTTAAGTAAATTTTTTTAAAAGTATAATAAAGCTTCTGTGGCCCCAGGCTTACTCAGTGGCCAGAGCACCTGCCTTGAAAATATGAGGTCACAAATTTGATGCCCAGAGCTACCACACATACAGAGCTCCTGAGCAAACACCATGCTGAGTGCTGAGCATGTGAGCACTGAAGCCTGGCACAAACCTCACTACAGGTGTGTGACCTCTGACTGCACAGTAGGTCACATAAGGGAGGTGCAAGACAAGTGGATATAAAAATAAAAATTCATTTTTCTATAGGGGCTGGAGATTTAATACAAGGGATGGACTACTCGCCTCAGTTTGATTCCTGAGCACTGTCAGGGGTCACTCCTCAGCGATGAGGTAGGAATAGACTCTGGACACTGCTGGGTGTGGTCCCTTCCTCCAACTCCAAAATAGGAAGGAAGGAGAGAAAAGATGAGACTTTTGTTTTATTTTCACATTCTGCAGCATCACTGATACTTGGTGCAGTGCCCCATCTTTTTTCCTCCTTTTTAATAAATTTATTTATTGAATCACCGTAAGAGCAGTTACAAAGCTTTCAGGTTTAAGTCTTGGTCATACAATGATAAAACATTCATCCCTTCACCAGTGCCCATTTTCCACCACCAAAACCCCCAGTGTACCCCCCATCCCACACCCTCCCCCTACCTGTGGGGCAAATAATTTCTACATTAATCTCTCTATACTTTGATTACATTCAATATTTTGACACCAGACCCACCATTATTATTTGGGATTTTATTCCAACACTCAGATCTGACGAAAAGGCAACAGTAAACAATTCGTTTTCTACTTCTGGTTCTGAATAACATATGATGTCGCACAGCCACAGTAGTGGCTATGCGATATTGGGATTCTGAAATTTTAACAATTAAATCTGGAGGGATTTCTGCCCAAAACTGCTGGGTTCTGAGATTTGTTCCTGAGTCTCTGGGATCATGGCCATTAAGCAACTTGATCAGGAGCCAGAGAGCTGTTCATGGGCAGCGACCGGGGGTCTCATTGGGTTGGGGAGGAAAGGGCCGGCTCCACCCCCATCCTGTGAGGCCCCGCGTATCTTGTCACTGCGGGACCAACCTGACTGTCCAATGGCCTCTAGAGGATGATGGTCACCAGGCCACCAGGAGGGAGCAGGAAGAGGGACAGCACCCTTTACCCCCTGGGGTGGCCAGGCCAGGTAACCTACTACGGGGAGCAGATGCATTTCTGCCAAAAGTCGCTGAGTTCCAAGATTTGTTCCTGAATCTCTGAGATCATGGCCATTAAGCAGCTTGATCAGGAGCCAGAGAGTCTATTTGTGGGCAGCAACCCAGGGTCTCATTGGGGCGGGGAGGAAAGGGCCGACTCCACCCCCATCCCGTGAGACCCTGCGTGTCTCGTCACAGTGTCTCATCTTATCATACCAAAGCATCTTTGCGCCTTCACCAACATCCTCACATTACTTCCATCCCCGCTCTGAAAGCAAAGAATTTCAAGACCAGAGAGACATCCCTGCACTGGGGTTCTGCATGCTCGTGACCCTGGGTTTGATTTCCAGCACTTCAGGGTTCCCTGAGCAGAATCTGAAATGACCCCTGAGCACTGATCTGGGAGTGACCCCCAAAGCAAAAAATAATAATAATATAAAGAATTCTAAATAAGCTAACAAACCCTTGAGGAGGAAGAAAATATTGTGAAGAAAAAGGGGGACATAATTCTGAGCTGGGTGGGGTAATGGGGCAGGAAAGCAGCCAGACTCCCTCGCTCTTCTATCTTGAGGAAGACGTTCAGATGTTGGGGTGAAGCTGCAGGGTGCCATGGGAGCAGACTAAGCCCTCAGGGAGGGACTGAGACAGTGGTCTCCCTGGAAGTGGCCCAGGTGAGGCTGACCAAGGGACGTCACAGTGAAGTGCTGGATAGTGACAGGCCCAGGGTCATGGAACAAAACCAGACTCCAGAGGAGCTAGGGTCAGGGGTGGGGGCACAGTCACTGTGCATCAGCACCATGAACGCTGATACTATAGAAACTACCTAAACTTGAATAAATTAAATAATGAGGAATAAAATGAAAATGAGAAAACATTTTATTTTATTGTGAACCAAGACAATAGGAATGGATCACAACCTTAATGGAGAGGAAAGACCAGACAGGGTGTTGGAGCAGCCGAACAGTGGGGAGTGCACTTGTCCAGCATGCTTCCCATCTGGGTTTGAACCCCAACACCACATATGATTCCCTGAGCCCCTCCCCAGCCCCCCCCCCGCGCAGGAGTGAGTGCTGAGCACAGAGGAAGAAATTCTGGGCACTACCAGGTGTGACCAAAAGGGGAAAAAAAAGAATAAAAGAAAACGTCAAGGCAAAGACTCACTCAAGCATGTAAATTTTTCTGGAAGGTGTCAGGATTTCCCGCACATCTAGTGGGCATGGGCTTCTTCAGTGATTGGCAGAGCTACTATAAATGCACCTTATTCCTTTCACTTTGCTTTTGAGAGGTGTAATTGTTCAGTGGATATTTCAGAACAGACACTTCACTACTGCGCCTTCACTGCCCACACAAGAAGGCACAGGCAGTGTCTCCTGGATGTGTGTTCAACAGTGAGGCATTCCCTGATGCTGTGGGCACTGGCATGTTTGTCAACGTAAAACAGGCTTTGCACTAGAGGTTAGGGTCTTTTTACAAGCACTGTTGCAAAATGCATGTGCTTTGTGTGATGTGCACACACACACACCGACACAATGAGGGAACGGCTGTCTTCCCAAGGAATCAACATCCCTGCACTCATCCTGACTGCCCAGCTTCACCTGATCCCTCAGTGATTTCTCTATTCCCAACTGTTTCCCCTCCGTCAATGCTCTCTTGATGCATTTGTATTTCCCCGCTTATTGAAACATGGTCCTCATACAAGGCATAGCTGAGATTTCCTCTGGGCTTTTACTGGCCCCTGAAATGCATGGATGTGGTTGGGGACATGAAAGAGGTGGGAGGCACCAGCCCTGGTCACCAATGCTGGGAACCAGGGGTGAGGGGGAGAGCAGATGTACTGAAGAGCCACCCCCACCTGCTGGTTGCACAGACAGTAGATGATGGGGCTGCAGCTGGGTGTGACTTCTGTGTAGATGACCGACAACACCTTGATGAGGTCTGTGGGGTTGGGGTAGCTGGTCAAAAAGTACATGAAGAGGACCACAAAGTAGAAGATGTCCACCACAACAAGGTGTGATGCACAGGTGGACAGGGCTTTGTGCTGGGCAGTAGCTGATGGCATGCAGAGCATGGCTCTGCTGATGACCAGTTAGGAGGCAATGGCCATGAGCAGGGACTGCTAGAAGATGACGATGACTGAGATGAAGTACACCAGCTCTATGAGAGCCACATGGGGGCAAGACAGGTTAAGCAGAGGGATATGTCACAGAAGAAGTGGTTGAAGACAATAGGACCACAAAAGGACAGGCTGGCAATGCACATGTCTTGATCACCGACACTAGCAGCCCACCAAGCCATGAGAACAGGCCTGGCCCAGGCAGACCTGGGGGTGCATGAGCAATAGATAGCACCTGGCAGATGGCCATGTAATAGTCATTCATAGGCCATAGAAGCCAGAGGGAGCACTTGGTGCTGATGAGGGAGATGAAGAAGAGTTGGGTCATGCAGGCGGTAAAGGTTATGTAGCAGTGTCCCACCCACAGCCCACCGAGCAAGCTGGGCATGGTCACAGATATGTAGCTCATCTCCAGGCAGCTAAGGTTGCTCAGGAAGAAGTATATGGGCTTGTGGAGCTCGCTGTGGCCACAGGTAAGGTAGATGATGAGCACATTCTCCAGGAGCATCAGCAAGTAGAGGGCCAGGAAGACCACAAACAGGATGTCTCGTGGGTCTTGCTCAGAGGTAAGTCCCAGCAGGATGAACTCCTGGAATTGGGACAGGTTGGCCCATCCTAGGGATTGCTCCATTGATGCGAGGGAAGGAACCGGCGTGCAGAGACATGGGTTGGATGGGTGATGGGACAGAATGGAGTGGGAGATTCCAGAAAGAGGGAGTATGTGTGTGTTGGGGGGGAGTGTGCCTTAGAATCCTACCTCTCCCACAACCCCTCTGAATGTGGAAAGTTCATCAACAAGGTGAGCTGAGCTCAGCCCCTATTCAAGGCTGCAGTTCTTTTTCTAAAGAATTTTTCTGGGTAGCAGATTCTCCTGCCCCGAGCCAGGCTGTCCTCACTAGGGCCCCCTCAGATGGGGGCAGGTTGAGTTTTCCTTCCCGGCCCAAGCAGAAATCCTGCAGCTGAAAACCTCTAGAACCCAGCCACAGCCATACCCTAGGCCACTCTGCACATGCTCAGATTAGACTCACACATAAAGGAACTGGAAGAGAAACCCAGGTACGTGGGACCTATGGCTGAGATATCCATGCCTGCTCGGATTGGGACTGGGCCTCTCCCACCCTGATCCCCAGTTTTCCAGCAGCTTGGCAGCTACACCCACAAACTGCCCCGGAGCCACATAATCTCATCAACAGCCAAGATCTGTCACTGTCACTGTCCTCCTGTTGTTCATCGATTTGCTCGAGTGGGCCCAGTAATGTCTCCTTCGTGAGACTTGTTACTGTGTTTGGCATATCGAATACATCATGGGTAGCTTGCCAGGCTCTGCCGTGCAGGCGAGATACTCTCGGTAGCTTGCCGGGTTCTCCGAGAGGGGTGGAGGAATCGAACTCAGGTCGGCCATGTTGGCTGCATGCAAGGCAAACACCCTACCGCTGTGTTATCACTCCAGCCCGGCCAAGATCTAGAGACTTTAAAACAAAGCTCCTGGAGGGCTGGAGCGATAGCATAGCAGGCAGGGCGTTTGCCTTGCACTCAGCCGACCTGGGTTAGATTCCTGGCATCCCATATGGTCGCCCAAGCACCGCCAGGAGTAATTCCTGAGTGCAGAGCCAGGAGTAACACCTGAGCATCGCTGGGTGTGACCCAAAAAGCGAAAAAAAAAAAAAGCTCCTGGAAGAGAGCTATGCAATATTTCCTGGAGTGTGCAGCCACATTCGTGGCGTGCAAATTCTTATATTCTAGGCCACTTATGTACCTAAAGCAGCACACATGTGTTTGGTTTTAACATACTTTCTTGTATTCTCATATATACAGTCTTAAAGGGCCCCAGAATGAAATCAACAAACTTTACATACTTCCCTCTTATTGTGATGGGAAGATGCTAGCTGGTTGGGTGAGTGTTTGAATATTATCTGTAATGAAGTATTGTGAACTACTTTATAAAAATAAAATGCATAGGGGCTGGAGTGATAGCACAGCTGGTAGGGCGTTTGCCTTGCACATAGATCCGACCTGAGTTTGATTCCCAGCATCCATTATGGTCTCCTGAGCACTGCTAGGGGTAATCCCTGAGTGCAGAGCCAGGAGTAAACCCTGGGCATCACCGGGTGTGACCCCAAAAAGCAAAAATAAATAAATAAATAAAATGCATAAAAATCGCAAAAAAAGAGAATTTCCCAGGATCTGATGTGCTCTGGGTAAAGGAAATCTCCAAACACTGTTTTGGAGCTGTATGGCCCACCATTGGGATGGACTTGTGAAAAAGATTTGCCAGGGTTTACTAGAGAATAGTGGTGACCAACAGGTTCTCCTGAAGAAAACTGCAGGATGTGGCAGAGAAAAGCATGCAGCGGCGTTTGTTCTGTCTTCTATTTGTGCCTTGTCTCCAAACAAATGAGAGCTGATAGATTTTGATCAATTGAAACTTGGGTCCAAAGAATAGCCTGGCAAAACCCAACCTGGTTTCAACCTCCATACCTCATAGAGCCCCAGCAGGAGTAAACCCTGAGCAACATGAGTGTGGCCCACTCCCCTCACCCCCGCCAAAGAAAGGAGTCAATTGATTTCTATACAAACAGGACTGGCTTTACCAGCCATATTATCAAGCTGCCATAGCTTGTCTGAGGAGAGAGCTCCAGAAGCAAGGATCCACTCTTTCATGATTACCGTAGCCTGGACTCGAGTTTCTGAATGGTGAGATAAACATTACTGATTCTGCCTCCTACCTGTATGTGTGATGGGTGTTTCACTGAGGACAGGCTATGTGGCAGTGCCTGTGCCAGCCCAGGGTGTGGGGAGGAGCAGGTCACCAGCTCAGGTGGATGCAGACGTGGGTCTCAGGGAGATGCACAGAGGAAAGAATGTCCAACAGATGTCTGTGGGAATTCTGGAAGAAGCGTCTCACCTCTGGGGTTATTTATGACCAATGAGTAGAAGCCACTGCATACAGAGCCAACAGGAGGGCCTACAAGGAGGAAGAAGAAAGTGAAAGTGCAAGTGAGCTGGGAGTGTATTTGTGCCCTTGCCTGGAACGAGGCCAGTGAGCAACTGTGGGGAGAACCAAATCTCAGAGCTAAAATATACAACAGAAAGAGCCCCTGGGATGGACACAGTGGGTCCACAGTGAGGACAGGGACAGGTTTTGTGTCTTCCTGTGTTTGGGGCCACACAGAAGCTAATCCCAGCTCAGTGCTCCAAGGTGGCTCCTGGCAGTGCTTGGAAGGGACCGCTGGTGCCGATGGAGCTGGGGCTGTCTGCAGCTCAGCCCTGGCACTGTCACCTCGCCATCTGCAATAGTTCAATTAATTCACACGAAGACAAAGACATGGAGCCTTACAGCTGACTGGATGCAGAGGGAAGAGTTCCATTTCAGGTTAAAACATAAACAGGGAGTGCCAATCTGCCAATTCAGAAAACAGGACAGATGTACATCCTTATGGACCTGAAGATATAGGAAGTAATAAAATACCAAAAATTAATTTTGAAACATGAATTCGCTACAAAATTAAAAATATTGAATTATCTGAAATTGAAGTCAGTGGGCCCCTACGGGTAGCTTATGTGAGGTGGGGAGGAGAGACATGGTCACTTTCTCCTGACCAGTCTCTGCAACCCCGATACCCAGGTTACAAGTTCTTGTCTTGCTTTGCAGAAAACAATTTCAGGAAAAGACAAGCAGTGAAATAAAAACTGGTTTTATTTGGAGGGTTTTAGAAAGGGAAGGAGAGAGGGAAAGTGAGAGAGTAGAGTAATGCACTCAAGAGAGAACTTGGGCTTCTCCAAGGGCAGAGAGAGAGCCCCTACTCACACAGCAGCATTAGATATGGAAGCATGAAAGTACACATCTCAGAAAGGGAGATGTGGACACCACATGTGCTCGGGTACCATATGTGCTCAGCCTCATGGACAGAAGCAGCAAATGGGCTCAGGCAGCATACATACACCCTTCCTTTGTTTAAGGTGACTTTGTTTATAGGGTTTTCCCAAGCTACCCCACATGGGGCTTTCTGGCTAGGTACGAGTTCATTGCTAGTGTTGTTTCCAAGAAATTCCTTTGTGGGGGTATGGTGCCACCAAAAGGTCAACCTGTACCTGCGAGGCGTGTGCATCAGCAGCCTCTTGTTGCCTTCAGGCTTCCAAAATTGCCGCTGTGCCTTTGGCCAGACCCCAACAACTTGGAAACAAGTTTACCAAGAAATTAAACGGCCAAAAGTTAGGTTTGTGGGAATCACACCCACAAACCACCTCCGGCTCAGCTATAAAAGCTCACTCAGAGTTGGGATGAGCTACCTCCCCCTCTTCCCAATACACATGGAAGAACTGGCATTCACCCCCATGAACCAACTACAGCGCCATCCTGTAAGCTCTACTATTGGCCTCAGAGACCCCTAAAAAATCTCGAAATAAATCAAAAGCCACAGTTAAGCTCTGACCCATACGGTCTGGAGTAAATTGGAGGAGATGGGTTGGCCTGTGCCCGCCCAAGCAGAGTCCCCGGCAGCCACTTGCTTCCACAATCCAAAATTGCCGCCATACACCAAGCCTGAATCCACCATCTCAGGACGGACCTCACCAAGATATAATATGCTGAAAATTTTGTAATGTGGATCTTAGTGCACCAACAGCCCTGGCCCAGAGACACAGCAGCAAGTCCCAGAAGACACCACAGTGCTGAGATCTGTCTGGGTCCCATACTGGGCCAATTTCACGGGGGCACCCCAGATGAAGCAGGTGCACTTTCCCCACCTATTCCAGATGGAATCCCGGTGATCAAGAGCTTCCACAAGCAAGCCCCACCCACCCATGCGGGTTCCAGGACCAAATCTCCAGGCCACATGATAGCAGAGGACCCGGGCTGCTCCTCCCTTAGTCCCTGCCCTCCCAGTAGACTGGCTGTCACACCCAAGGTTTGCCTCCAGGTGCCATCTTAGCACACCAACAGCCCTGACCCAGAGACTCCCAATTGAATCCCAAAATGGATTAGTGCCATGCAGAGATGTCTCTGGAACCCAACCACTTACAATCTAGAAATTTTCGTTTACAATTGCTGTCATGCGAGCTCTCATGATATTCAAAATGAGCAATGGAAAATAAATTATTTAGCATCTGCCCCTGGCAGGCAGGCTTGAATGTTGGTGGGAAATTTTGAGCAAAACATAATGCCCCAAATTAGAGAGAGAGTGTATTGGGGAAATTGTCTGCCATAGAGGAAGGGTAAGGACTGGGATGTGGGTGGTGGAAAATGTGCATTGGTGGAGAGATGAGTGTTCCATCATTGTATGGCTGAATCTCAAACATGAGGGCTTTGTAACTCTATCTCATGGTGATACAATTAAAAAATGTAATGTGGAGTTCATGACCAATTCAATCCGCTTAATTAATGGCTGAACAAATAGCAGTACTCCTACATTATTATTTTTTTTTAAAGGAAATCTAACATATAGGATGGAGAAGAGACCACTAGGACAATAATAGTTGGAAATGATCACTCTGGACAAGAACTGACTGCTGGAAGGAAGTATGATATGCATAATATCCTTTCAGTAACAGTATTGTAACCATAGTGCCTAAGAGGAAAGAGAGAGAGAGAGAG
>JAOXYA010093511.1:0-11032 GCA_028565675.1 Sorex palustris
GGGAGGAAGGAAGGAAGGAAGGAAGGAAGGAAGGAAGGAAGGAAGGGAGGGAGGGAGGGAGGAAGGAAGGAAGACTAAAACCAAGAAATCTCTTAGTCATCCAAGCCAAGATTTCCTATTCACCGCCCACCCTTTTCCTCCACAGAAATATTCTCCTCATCTAAGTCTTCCTCCTTTCCATCCTTACAGGAGGAATCCAGTTCATGTGTATGCTTATATCTTAATTGTTCAACACTCACAGTACATAAAATGTTTCAGATGCTGTGCCCCATTGTGATGATGAATTGTATTTGTCAGTGCACTGACTCTAGTGCCCATATATCAAATCCAATACCATTTGGGTTGTTTTGGGGTGGGATGTAAACTTGGGACAGTGGAAACCATCTCTGAATCAAGGAGATTGTCCTCCACAATGTGGTGGGTCTCATCCAATCATTTGAAGGTCTGGCCAGAGAAGGAAATTGACTTTACCTGAATGAGAGAGAACTCTTTTAGCATTCAGTTTTTAAATTCAAACTGTAATATCCACAGATCTTCCTTTGTGTCTTAACCCATTCAGCCTGCTTGAACAAAATACCACAAACTGGGTGGCTTATAATCCGTAGAAATGTATTTCTGAAAGCTGGTATCTGAGGGAAGATGCCAGAACATGGTCAAGCAAGATCTCTCATGAGTCCCAGACTCATCATATCCTCATAAGGAAAAAGGGGCTGTGGAATACTCATGGGCTCCTTTATAAGTGTACTTATCTAACTTATGAATATTTCACCTTAGGATGTCCTCACCCATGAAGATTCTATTTCTTAAGACCACCCAGCTTTGACCTTTGATAACAGGGTTAAGGGGACACAAACTTGCAGATCACAGTAAGAACTTCAAGCACTGTTCCTGGCAGAAGGTTGATTTCCAAAGACCTTTCTCTGATATTAAGTTCATTGTGTGAAGATAATTCCTATTGTAAATACTGGACCCCATTTTTTCCCTCATAACAGGATCTGGTTGAGACTCTGATTGCAGTCTCTGTGTCCCCAAGGGTGGTGAAATAATTTGGGGGATTGCTAGTACAAATAATCTCCTTGAGTAAGAAGATCTGGTTAGGTATGCTGGTCCAAAGTTCTCTAAATAGGGTGGCTAAGTGAAGACCCAGGACGAAGCAATGATCCAAGATTTGGGATTAATTTATACCCATCATCACATGGACTAGTAGCTCCGAGTAAATTTCCCTGCCATCAACCACCTGTCAGTTCTTTTTCTCTGAAAAACCCTAGTCCACCCACACATAATCAAAGGTGCTTGAGCACACACACACACACACACACACACAAACACAAACACACACACTCAGCTGCTGTCACAGGAGTGGCAGGGAGGTTCTGCTTTGGGGGAGTAGGGGCTAAGGAAACTTTCAGTTCTGCAAGAGACTCCAAGAGCATGCTCTTGCCTTAGGAGCAATTCTAATCTCAAGGACAATGCTTTCCATCTACGTGACCAGAGTACAAAAGTAGGGAAGAAAATGGGGCTTTCGTCCCAACATTTAAGAGACAGCCTGGGAAGTACCAGACCCCACACAAGAAGGAAGCAACGTCTATGATTCAGATCCTGCCACTGGCCTTTTAAACTTGGAATCATAGAATCCGAAAGGGAGGGAGATTCTTTTCCCTTCTCTGCCATATTTTTTTCCTAAGCAAAAAAAAACAACAACAACAACAATGAGCAAAGGAAATCCTTTGTGGGAGACTTCCTATCATTTCTTAGAGACCATTCACAAAAAAAAAAAAAAAAACTCATGGAATTGAGCCCTTTCTCCCAGCAAAGAGCTTGCATGGAATTGTACTCTATGATCATTTGGCTCTTCCTGTTGAAGTTATTTTTCAAGTAGTCCTGGACCATCACTTAGCCACATTAGAGAAGAACTTTGGGCCAGGATACTCATCCAGATCCTGTGACACAAGAAGATAATTTGTGCTAGCAAACCTCTGAAAAGATTTCATCACTCCTGGGGACACTGAGGCTGCAACCAAAGTCTCAACCAGATCTTATTAACCACCCCTATATGGGGGGTGGGGGGGGTCAATGGGATCCAGTATTTACAATAGGGCTCACCTTCCCACAAGAAACGTAACATAAGAAAAAGGTCCTTGGAAACCGATCTCAGCCAAGAAAAGAACAAGAATTTTTTTTCCATTACTGAATCTTAGAAACATTACAACACAACAGCCCCAAACCCCAAACCAATTTCCTCACATGTAACTACAGCCAGACAGATCTGACACCAGATCTGTCTACACCATTGACACATCTACCTATGAATAAACAACCATCAAGGTCTGGTCAGAGGTGAAACACTGTTTCCTCAACACCCAAGACAGCAATTGTTTGCAAAGAGTCTGCTTGATGTTCTGTGTTTCCCCAGTGTGTCCAAACATGGTGGGGGGGATCCCTTCCCCATGTTGCTGCTCAGTGTACCTGCCAAAATTCTGGCTCTATGAAATGTATCTAGACAGGAAGTAAAGATGATGTTTGGAAATCATTAGAGGCTGGAGCCATAATACAACAGTTAGGGTGTTTGCCTTGCATGTGGAGGTGCCATCTCTGGAACCACATGTGGTCCCCTGAACACCACCACCAGTCAACCCTGAGTGCAGAGCCAGGAGTAAGCCCTGAGCACTGCTGGGTGTGATCCCAAAACAAAAACCAACAGCAATAACCCATTAAAAAAAAAAGAGTAGTTTAGAGTGGTAGAACAGTGAGTAGGGCATTTGCTTTGTGTATGACCCACCCTGGTTCAATCCCACCACTCCATGGACCCCTGAGCATGGCTAGGATGACCCCAGAGCTCAGATTCTGAAGTAAGCCCTGAGCACCACTGGGTGTGGCCCCAAAATAAAACCAAAGAATTGAAGTAAAGTTGGGGACGGGAATCTAATAAATGTTGTTAATATATAATCATTGACCAAAACACCAAGCAGGAAGAGGTAACAGACATTCTAGAAGTTTAGTTGTTTTTTTTTTTAAGAATGCAAGAGATATTCTAGTGAGAAACTGTCCCCTGGGGAGAAACAGTGAAGGATAGATCTATCATTTATTTGTTTTTATCTGTCTTCCCTTCTCCCTGGATCCTCAGCCCGCCTGCATGCGCAGGGATTTGTTTCTACTTGGCTGACACTTCCCTAGTGCCTAGAACAGGCCTGACTAAGAGGGGGTGTGTGATGCATTCTGGATGAAAAAATCAGCACAGTCAGAGAGGATGAAGGAAGATGGATGGATTGCTAAAATCCTTATCATTTATGGGGGGAAGCTTTGCGCAGAGCCAAAGCCAAGAGGCCTGAGTGTTTGAGTCTGGATGGGCCCCTGGGAGTGTGACCTTGACCCGACTTTCCTCTTTCAGCACAGGACTATCTCCCCAACCCCCACTCCCACCCCCTAGTCTTCAGTGCCATTCCTTTATCCCTCACCCCACCTTCCGATGGGAGTAAGTTTCTTGGCTCTGTCCTGGGAGATGAAAGGGCCAGTAACTCCTGAAGACCTTAGGAGGGACCAAGAAGCTCAAGCTGGAGTGCATTGAATTGGATCTAGGAAGTGAGGAATCTCCTCGAGCTCCCTTGGGTCACTCCCTCATTACATCACATTATGCAACAGGGGTGATGTTCAAAAACAAAGAAATGGCTTCCGAAGTAGCAAACAGTGTTCCAGCAGCGAAGTCCCCGACCTTTGAACATTCCTGCCAGCTGGAGGTGGGGCTTTCCGGTAAAGAGGCCCCAGGCTGTGGCTTCCCTTGAGGTGTCCCCAGCTCTGGTAGGCGTGTCCCAGCCCCAGTTCCCAGTCAGACGCCCCCACACAGTTAACGGAATCTGGAGATCAGCAGATAACAGGGAGGTCTGTCTCGGGTGTCTGGTGCTGGGGAGGAGTCCAACAATGAATGAGAAGACTCAGTCAAGGTCAAAGTCCTAGAGAGAGCGCCCCCACCCGCACCCTTAGGATCAGGCAACCAGCTGCTGAGGTGGTGCTGGCAAGACAGCCAGGCCTCAAGAGTTGCTGCCTGGGCGCTCTGCTCACCACTTACCAAATATTATGAAATCTGGTTTATTCAAACAGCCTTTTGTGGCATATCCTGTAGTTGCAGACAGAGAAATCAAGTCTCAGAGAGCAGAGATGACAGTCACTAACTCCACATGGACTGGCCCCAGCTCTCCAGCCCCTTTCCACCACACAACCAGGAAGTGAGTTCTGTGCTGGCAGGAAGGAGGGGCTTGCCTTCCAGCCCTTTGACACTGGAATGTTCCCAACTCCTGACCAAGCACTTCAGCTCTCAGATGAACACAGAAGCAATCAAACATGTTTTTATCATTTCCGTTTCATAATGTCCTATCATACCAATATCCTCCAATTTCTGAGCCATATGTTTCTCTGGGTTTGGTCTGGTTAAAGTCTTGTAAAGTGTCTGCAGCACCGAACTGGGGCTAGGGCTCATAGTGGAACACATGAGAGGTGTGTGTGAGGTCCTGCATTGGATCTCTGGATCACACACTCACACACTCACATAGACACACCCCAATTTGCAACACTATTTCCCAACCTTTCACTCTCCACTCCCAACCACACCTGAATTGCCAAGTAGGTTCTGACCCCACCAAATCACCAGTCATGCTCGTGGTGCTCAGTAGGCATTTATTTCCTCTACATTCTTCTTTGATTTCTCGGTCCCTTTGACACTGTTTGATAGCACAGTGGTAGGGCATTTGCCTTGCACACAGCCAACATGACTGACCCGAGTTCGATTCCTCCGCCCTTCTTGGAGAGAGAGCCCGGCAAGCTACCGAGAGTATCTCGCCCACACGGCGGAGCCTGGCAAGCTACCCGTGATGTATTCGATATGCCAAACACAGTAACAACAAAGTCTCCAATGGAGACGTTACTGGGCCCGCTTGAGCAAATCGATGGACAACGAGAGGACAGTGACATATCTTGGGAACATCTGGCAGGCAGGGTGGACATGAGCGGATGTGCCCTCTCTCATCTTGACTTTCTGGACAGTGGATCAGATGTACTACCTGAGTTGGACTCCCCGAGATGGAGGAGAAGAAAGCTGAAAAGGAGTTTGAGGAAGAAGAGTCTGCTAGGCAGAGGAATTCTCCAGAAAGAGTCCAGGGAGAGTGGGCAGTCCATGTCTTCCATGGAGAGGCACCTGGAGGGAAATAGGGAGATGTTAGAGTGATGTAGGGAGTTAGAACTCAGCCCATCAGTGCTGAATTATGGGGGTGCCATGATTATTATTTGTCTATCCATAATTGATTTTGGGGGGTATTTTTCAACACCAAAAGTGGTGTTCAGGGCTTGTTGGGCCCTCCCCAATTGCCCAAATAAGATAGGTATTATTCAGCATAGCATAAGCACCACCATTTCTAAGTAGTAATCATTCTGCACCCAAAGCTTGCTTAGTGTGAAATTTGTACAGACCATGGCCTAGAGCCATATCTCAGGATTACAGAGTTAGCTAAAAACGCTGATGCATAGCAGGATGTGGAATCCTGCAGTCGGTCATTCCTCGGAGAGAGATGAGACATGAACCCCTAGATGGTAAAAACCAATAGGAATTTGACAAGGCACTTGCCCAAGACAAACCAACTGGAGGCAGCTGGTCAAGTAAAAGGTAGTCAGGAGGTTAGCTAGACCACCAAGAATTGGGAAACTTGCAGAAATCAGGAGTAAAAAGGGTGCGAGAACAAAGGAGAGGGTCACTCTCCTACTAGAGGGGACTGCCCTGACCGGTCAGCTATCTGAGCTTTCTGAGCTTTCTCAGTTTTCTAAATTCATTGCTTGCTTGATTTGTGCCTAATAAAATTTTATACTACAAAACTCATTGCTTTGTGGGGTCTTTCGGATATCAGACCCTAACAGGCTTACTCCTGGCTCTGTTCTCAGGGATCACTCCAGGTGGGCTTGGGGCACCACATGGAATGTGGGGGAATGAACCTGGGTCATCTGCATGCAAAGTAAGCAGCCTTCCCACTGTACTGTTGCTCTGGCCTGCTTGATTTTTTTTCTAGTTATTTCAATATAGAGCCTTCATTTGTTAAAACCCCAGTTTTATGTGACAGCTGTTCTAACTTTATAAATATCACTACTAAAGGTGTCAATGGTCTTGCTAGGACTTAGAGCTATTAGGGTCAAGGGTCCCAAAGGAAGTCCCTTCTGAATTCGGTATTGTTTGCAACCCAAAATAGAGTCATGCATTGTGTGGGCCCATCAAGGACTTGCTAACTTTTCCCAACAACGGGAAATCTATAAGGACTTGCAGATGCATTTCAATTCTTCTCGCCCCACCTTGCTCTCTCTTCCCCTTGGCCTGGAACATCAGGTGCATAGAAAAGGATAAACAAAGAGTTTTTATCTCTCAGAAGTGGAATGTGTGCCTGGCAGCTGCCTGCCAACTCCAGTCAACAGGGAACCTTTTCGTTCATGCCAAGTCCTCAGGTGAACTCTCCAGCTGTTCCTACTCTTCTGGGGAATTAGTCAAGACCAGTGTGGGTGGTAACTTGAATTCTTTTGAGGCAGTGATAAGGTGCTATATAGGCTTCACAGTGGGAGTTGTGGGTAGTTCGCAGAGGTGGCACATGTTGGGTAAGGGATGCGATCACCTTCTTGGGACTCCAGATTCAGTAGACTCCAGACCTTGGAATTTGTGGAAGATTTGTGGATATTGATTGTGATGTAACAGTATGATTTCTGTAGCAGAAACTGCTAGATAGGGAAGGAAGTTGTCAATGTGCAAACATGCATACACATACACACACACACACACATAAACACACACTGAACACTTGCTATCTACCAAACATAGTTATGCTGGAGTGTTATTTTTCTTTTTACTAATGGGAAACTGAGACACAAGGAGACTAAATAACTTGTCCTCCTCCAATATTAGAGAGTGTGAAGTGGGGATTATTCTCAGGCCATGTGCTTCTCTGAATACAGTTTTCTCACCAACTGTGCCCTGTCAGAATAGAGCCTCCTCTCAGTCCTCCTGTCTCCTACATCCCAATCCCTCTTAAGACTGCCTGGTCACTGACTTAGTGTCATATCTGAAAGCATTTCATATGCAGTAAAGATCAAATCTGAATCAAATCTGGTGGAGTCAACCTAACTTTCTACCTATCAACAAATTGACCAATCAACCATCTACTTCTCAACCAACAAACTTACTTCCCTATCTACTTACTCATCTAATTAACCAATCAACCAACAGAACAACTGAATGACCAATTGACCAACAAACAAACCAACCTACTTACCAAACAACCTACCCACTCACATAACTACCTACCTAATCAACTAATCAACAAACTGAACTACTGACTAACCAAACAATCAACCAAACAACCAACTTACCTACTTACCAACCAAGCTACCAAATCAAATATCTAACCAACTAACTGATAAACTGATAAACCAACCAATACACAAAAATCTAGAAACCTCACAGCTAACAAAACTAAGAACATGATCAAACAAAAATATCCTTCAGATATGTCAATAGCATATTCTCAGTAGGAGGAGTCTGTCCTGGGTCCCTTCATTCCCACAGCCTTGAAAGTCTTCAGTGGGAGGAAAGTGATTGTGATTTTTTGAAGAGAATGAAAAGGACTGAGTTCTTCTTTCTGTCCTTTAGGATACCTTACTAAGGTTTGCCCTTTCTAACCTCACTATGCATGGTTAGGGCTCCTTTTTGAAGCAGAAGCTCCCCTGTGAGGAGAAACACTTTTTCATTGATCTATTCATACCAGTGCAAATGAATTTTAGGTTCTGTTTCTGGTGGGGATAGATTATAGATTTGGTGTACTGGAGTTACCGAGAGGGTGAAGGACCCAGGGAGGGGAGGGATGATTAAACAGTAAGGCATGGATGGAGCTGAAAAGGGTCCACCTGGTTAACAATTTACAGTTCTGCTCTAAACTTTATCCAGTGGACAGCCATATGGAATCCAATTTTCTCTGCTTTCTTCGGATTATCTAGGATGCTCCCTCCTGAAGTCATGTAGGAGAGGAATTACGGTTGTCCACACACTCATGCTGAAAATGCATCACCCTCCACCCAGGGGAAGCCCTTTCTCTTTCCTTCTTTTTTCCCCTGAACTCACTCCATTCGTATTAAAATTTTCTGTTGTTGAGTCTCATTCCCCATAAGACACCTGCTATTCTCTGTGATTTCCAATCCTGTAGCTATAGATTCTGTTTAAGGAGGACTAGTTTTGGCTCTTCTTACCTCATGAACTTGGGGTGTCCAATCAAGCTGTGCTTTGCGTTTCTCCTAAATCATCCTAACCTACTACTGGAGGTCATATCACTGTATTTCCCTATCTTCCACACCCTGAGCTCTTAAAAAATGCAGCGCTCCTCAAACTGTCAATGAACACTCACAGATTTTCTTTAATTTGACTTCAAGACTTCCACAAGAGTTTTTCCACCCCTGATTTCCAAGGGAGGTGAACTATACAATATGGAATGTCCAGGAAAGCTTGAAATAGTTTGAGGGGGAAAGGAACAGATGGGTTAGAGCACTACTTTCTCCGATGAACTTGTAGAAGGAACATTTCTCTTTGCTTCTATTGGAGAAATCATATTTTAACCAGGCTCAACTGCTAAGATACAACAAGGTTAACTTCAAAGACTCCCACCAACATTTTCTTATTTTTTCCTCTTTTTACAAAGTAAGTGAGCCACATACCTGGCAGGTTGCAGCAAACGGTCCCCCAAATATCAGAGTCCTGGAGATCTCAGTGCCCCCATAAAGGAGATGGTTGTGAAGTGATAGTGTCCTGGTCCCAGATCCTGAGATCCTCTAGATCTGAACTGGCCACTGAGTTGAGAGGACCAGCTGATTTGTGACAGATTACCCACCTACCTTCTACCTTGAGATGAATATTTGCTCTGCCCTTTGCTATAAATACCAAGATGGATAGAACAAAACGAGGAAGTCTATGTCACATCCTGCCCCTGTGAGAAAATTGTGAATTGAATTTCCATGGAATAAAATGTCCCTCCAGGGTTCTTAGAAGTGGGGGGGGAGAAGGTAGCTATGAACTTGGTAGACACCAGGAGCTGCAGAGCCTGAGGGCAGAGAGAATACACTCCCCTTGGCTACCTCAGACTTTGGGGTTGCAGAGGGATAGAATGTCCAAACTAAACCTTCTCTTTGGGTTTCAGTGAAAGTCAAAGAGACTGGAAGAGCTAATGGTTAGACAAGAGCTGTGCCTAACTTTTCACCAGCTGTTTTCCATTCTTCAGATCCAGAGCAGGCAAGCAGGAAGATAGTGTGAGTAGGTACCCATAAATAGACTCTGCAAGGGTTGTTCATTTGCAGCTTAGAAATGCAAAAGGTGCTCAGTTGGGTTTTCTTTTATAGAACGAAAGTTATAAAATAATCCTATTTCACTTGAGTCTGCCCATATGAACCTTCTCACTCCCATTGCCATAAGTCATAGGACCACTCAAGTACAAGTGCAAGAGAAATGGTGTGTATTCAGGTGCAAAACATTTGGCTGTTGCACCCCAGATTAATGTCCTTTCCAGGGGATGGATCAGATCTAGGAAAAAGGGTAACTCAAGCACATGCAGGGTGCCCTTAGGGACACCTAGGTATGGGAAATCTTTTCTCTTAACAAAACCTCCAAGGTTGGGATAGTCCCCTGGCCTTTTAGAATATGCAAAAATTCAGCCAGAGTGGTAGTACAGCAGGTAGGGCATTTGCCTTGCACTTGGCCAACCTGGGTTTCATCCTTAGAATCCCATATGGTCCCCAAGAATTGCCTGGAGTAATTCCTGAGCATGGGACCAGGAGTCAATTCCTACACCCCCCACTCAGCACCAGCAGGTATGGTCCAAAAACAAAACCCAAACCAAAATAGAATATGCAAAAATGCTAGTAAAGAGTAGAATAAAACAATCTAGGGTCTTTTAGATGTAGAAGGTAGCAGTTGGCAAAAATAGAATAGAAAACTGTCATGACTTTATACTTTAAGGGTGCCTGTTGATTTACTATGAACTATCCCAGGCTCTTCTCTTCTAGTACTCATTACTTTTTTTTGGCTTTTTGGGTCACACCTGGCAATGCTCAGGGGCTACTCCTGGTTCTGCACTCAGGAATTACTCCTAGTGGTGCTCGGTGGAGCATATGGGATTCTGGGATCTCAAAACTAGGTCAAATGCCTGCAAGGAAAGTGTGCTATCCACTGTGCTGTGGCTCTTGTCCGTACTCCTTATATTTTGATGTGCTCACTAACTGTCCTTAATGTCTCTCTCAACTTAAACAATAGCTCATGTTTTGGGAGCAGAGCAGGTGAGTAGTGTTGTATGAATAAATGGTCAGTCTGTGAGCTCAATGAGGTTTGTTTCACTCTCTGAAACTGATGCTGGATGGAGGTTGAAGTTGCCAACCTAACTGCCTTTATTGTGGTAAAGTGCCATGCCTAGAACAGCCCAATGCATGGGAAGGGTTTGGTGTAGGTAATAGGCCCCTAGGTGTGCAGACAAAGTCATGTCAGTGAACTATGGAGTACTGAGGATGACCTTCAGTACACAGCAAGCTTAAGGATGTCCTAGGGTGGAACATGAGAGACTGTGCGAAGTGAAATCCGTCAGATAAAGATAATTGCTAGCAATTTCCATCACACATGCAATATAAAGCAGCAAAGCAGACAAATGGATTAAATTAAACAAAAATAACTCCAATATTTACAATATGTGGTGCTCATTAGAGGAAATGGGTGTTGGGATTAGGAGGCATGGGTAGAGGGGGTCAATTTGGTAGCAGTGAGTGGTACTGAAGCCCTGGTGGTAGATTGTATAAACTCCGGGCTGCAAGGTAAGGTCTGACGGCTCTCCCCCTTGCTGCCTGCAATTAGGGGTGGGGGGAAGGTGGGGTCTGGGCCATGGTGCAGATAGAGGAGACAAGGGCCAAGCTGGTTGATCAGTTGCCGTTTATTCCATTCTCCCCACGTGCCTGTTCTAGTCTCTCTGAGCCCCCCCCCCCCTCT
>JAOXYA010093558.1:0-11031 GCA_028565675.1 Sorex palustris
GGCATTCCCCTCTGTTCTCTCTCTCCTTTTGGATGTTGTGGTTTGCAAAAGAGTTAAGCCTGATTTTCAGGGAGAAACGTTGGATGATTTATTTTCCATTGATTACTTTGTATATAGAAGATGTCGCACAGCCGTGTAAGTGGCCACGCAGTTTGGAAAATATGTCCTGGTACCCGCATGCCAGAGCTATGCTTGTAGAGGCTCATGGTCACTGGGGTTCCATCTGGAAAAGGTGGGATGGCAGCACCTACCCCATCTGGGACCTCCCGATGATATTGGCTCTGTTTGGGACCTGGAGCATTCTCCACGAGCTGTGGGACCCTCCAGCCGGTTTTCTTCTTTGTTGCTGTGTGCTGTAAGATGGCGCTGGGGGGCGGGTTGTGGGAGTGACTTCCGAATCAGAGGTTGCCTGGGAGCCGGGGCGGCCCCATTGCAGTTTGGAAAAAATGTCCTGGCACCCACATGCCAGAGCTATGCTTGTAGAGGCTCATGGTCACTGGGGTTCCATCTGGAGAAGGCGGGATGCAGTACCTACCCCATCTGGGACCTCCTGGTGATATTGGGTCTGTTTGGGACCTGGAGCATTCTCCGGGAGCTGTGTCTGGCCTGGATTCTTAACGATTTGAAAAGTCATTTATTGTGTTTCTGAAAGCCAGCACTCTGAGACTGGCTTAGGTCCTCAGGGTGTCTGTTGAAATTAAAACCATGGCTGCGTCATCTGAAAGCATGAGTGCAGTCAAAGATGCTCTTCTAAGATGGCTCATCCATGCGGCCCTGGGCAGGAGACCTCACTTCTTCTCCCTGTGCATTCCCCACATGGAACTAACCTCCTCCAGAGCAAAACAATCAAAAAATGGATCAAGAAGCCAGAGGCATTTTATCACCTAATCTCCTGAGTCACACACCATCACTTCAGTCATGAGGAGAAAGAAAGACCAAACTCTGGATACATCTGAAAACTAGTGTGTGTGTGTGTGTGTGTGTGTGTGCGTGTGCACACACACATGCGCACACACACACACAAATATGTCTGTGTGCCAGTGCCTAGCTCAGAGTGGCTGAAATATTTATGTATAAAATAACCACCTTGTATGCAGAAATTTTATCCCATTTCACTTAACATGTTGCAAACAGAGAGTTCCAAACATATAGTATTGAGAGAGAAAGAGAAAGGGGGGGGGGGGGGAGAAACTTCACAGGGTGCTGGTTGTGAGTTTGAATTTCAACTTGGTCATTGTCGATTCAAACTAGCCATTTGGCTGTTGCCAAGCTCAGTTGCATCATTTAAAAAAGGGAAAAGCACAGCACCTACAGAGCAGAGTAGTTACGAGGACCGAAATAATCTAATCTCAGCACAGGACTCGTCTGCTCCCTGGCACTTGATAATTATTAGGTAAATGTCATTTCTGATCAAGCCTTGTGTGCTCCCAAAGAGAGCAGACTTTTATGTTCTTTCTCCCTGCAGTGTTTTCTTTTTTTCTGCTGCTATTTTCCCTTGGCTCATGATGGAGGCTTAGAGAATCTGGACATCCAGGGATGAATTATGAAAAGTGCCTCTTGGTGCAGGCAGGCACTGACCGTCTGTCCTAGTAAAGGACGGAGAATGCCTGTTTGGTACTTGTAGGCATATCAAGAGCAGGGGACCCGGTGGCAGCTATTCCGCTGACTGGAGACATGATTAATTGGCTCTCGGTTCCAAGCATTAACACTTATTCCCATGGATACCTGATTAAAATGACTAATTAAACAAAGGTTCTTTCCCAAGCCGTTTGAATTAGAGCTCTAACATAATGAATCTCTCAGTCTTTATTCAATTTGTACGTGGTCTTTCCCCCGCTCTTTCTCTGTAAGGAATTGATAGGTTGTTTAGGTGCTTTTAATGGGGGGGGGGGAAGGAGCAGAAAGCAGGTTTTGGACACTTTATGACCATGTCTTTTAAATACATTTTTATCTTTACAAAAAGATCATCCCTTTCATCCACCCCAATGAGTGGAGATTTTTAGGAAATTTTAGGTTGGTTGTTTCCATGAATAAATGAGGATGGTTAGTGGTCTTGCTAGTGATGGTAGCTAGCTTTGACTGTTCAAAAGATGAACTTGCTCCCTGCTTTTATTCTGAGTGCCATAGATGACAGTTCCGGGGCAATTTGTTTTCTTGTGTTGCCTTAGAGTCACCTCTAAGGCTTATAGTTGCCTCTGCTCTTTCCCGCTATTCCGAGTGCATCTAGGATGCTAAGTTACTCTTGGAAAATAATTATTTTGAGTCAGCACATGAATGATAGGCTTGCGAAGAAAGGGAAGAGAATGTTCTAGGACTTTGGAGCATCTAGTTCAGCAGATTGTACGAACTGCCCTATTCTATTCAAAAAAGCAGCCTTTGTTCTGGGCTCTCTGTGGGCTGGGGGAGAATCTTGTTCTGGTGCATCTATATGAGAATGTGGAAGAAATGTAGCATGGAAACTTGGAGTTGCATTGTTAGGTGAGTGCAATGGAATGACAAAATCTGGCCCCCACTGCATGATAGCTGCTCTTCTGTTCATGAACCAGGACACTGAAGGTCTTGGGGGAATTATTCAAGGTGGGTCCATTTGGGCAGGAAAAGTTATGGCATTGATTGATATCTACCATACAGTGTCCCGGAAGTATGGGTCTCCAGCAAACACCTTGGCTCCAAGATACTCTAAACAGTAGTACCATCTTCCAATTCCTCTGCTCATCCTGCCACACTCACAGAAAAGCTCCTAGAATCAAAATACTTTGCAGGCAAAGTATGTTAATAGTCTTATTAATGGTCTTGCTAGTGATAATCCCTGGCTTTTACTGTTAATAAAACGTGTCCTGTCTATCTATCTATATTGAATCATTGTAAGATACACAGTTACAAAGTTGTTCATGATAGGATTTCAGTCAGACAATATTTGATCACGAGTTCCCTCATCAGTGTACATTTCCCACCACCAATGCCCCCAGTGTCCCTCCCATCCCCCCACCCCCAGGCTGCTTCTATGTAAACACCTCTTTCCCTCTCTCCCTTTCTCCTTCTCTCCCTCCCTTTCTCCCTCCTCCCCCAAGCTCCCTGCACTTATTCTGTGTACCATACATTACAGTCCTGAGGCAATTTGTTTTTCATGTGTAAGCTGAAGGAAACTAAACATGCAAGAAAGTACCCAGCTATGATTCTGGTGGGGTTTTCCCTTCCTTTATATAATACAGAGTGGACATATATCATGTACTAGGAGCTATTCCAGAAGCTGAAATATTAGTACTCTGAAAGATTGTAAATGGGTTGTGGCTACCAAAGCTCAAAAACAAAAATAATCCTCTATAGTGAGGTGAAATGGTTGCCTGCCTGCTCCTACCTCTTCAACCCCACCCCCCCTTCTATCAACACCCCCTGGGGAACCACTTTTCACTATTTATATTCAAAGTCCTTTAGACCATCCCTTCCATATGGCTAGCTAGTGTGAGACTTTTAGATTTCACATCTTCAGGGATTATCTGTTGATTTCCTGAGATGATGGAAGGCAATTGAATTTTTTTCTACCACCTCTAGATACATCTTCTCTCCTACTTTGTCTAAGGAGCAGGAGGACAGCAAAGAGATTTTAAAACTTTCTCACTTAATTCATGATCAGATGGTTCAAGAATTCAGAGCAGGCTTTTATGAAAATATTTACATTTCTGCTATGGGATGAGCTAAAATATATTTAAAGAATAATTTTGTGAACAACCAAGTACGTATTTATCACATCATTTAAGAAATGAAACACCCAGAATTCCATTGAAGTCCCTTGGGGTGTCCCTTCTTAGTTTTATCCTGCCCTCTAAATCCACAGAATTGCTTTCTTGGGTTTGATGTTTATATTCCTAGAGGCATGTTTGTTTAATAGACGTATTCTAACTCAGTAAGGTGTGATGAAAGGGAAAACGTTCTGTGGAGTGGGGAGTTCAATTGAACCAATTGGTCTTGAAGAATTCTAGCTAAAATAGAGAGCTAGATTTAATAGACTCTAAGTTCTTCAATACATTGTAGTGAATGACATTGACTTCCAACTTTAATGTTCACACTGGTGGATCATCTTCCAAGGGTCATTCGGTTTGGAAGTGGTGGAGAAAGCCCTGTAGAATACAAGTGAGAATCAGGAAATGCCTGGCAGGGCTTGCAGGTACATCTCTCTGCCTCTGTGAACCTTTTATCTCTCCATTTTATATCTTCTTCAAAACAAGGATATTCAAAGGGCCAGCAGATTTAGAGCATATATAATATATAATGCTTCATATATAATGTTTCATATATATATAATGCTTCCTAGATTGTATATTGTGTGTCTATGTGACATTTAATTTGATTTGGATAACTGATGGAAGTAAAATGTTCCACACAATATTTGGACACCCATCAAAAAATTCTTGATAGATCATCAGAAATGTATACATCACTGGAAAATCTGCATTTTACCTGCTAATCCTAAATAGCTTTGCTAAATACATGTTTCATATCCAGTCCTGTGAAGACATTGGCTTTTTTCTTTATGTCTTTGCTCTTCCTGGGAGTAAAAACAGCCTGAGAATGTGTAGCTCAGAGCGTGTGCCATGGTGAGGTCATGTCTGTTGATTAAACAGTGCCCCGAGGAGACCCTGTGTGTGGATTAGGGCAGCAAGGACCAGGATGACGATGAGCTGCCATGACCCCAGGTGTCCACTTTCAGAAATCTATTCACTTCAGAGTGAATGGAAGTGAGTGCATAGCTATTTGGCCCCTTCTCCTTCAGTTCTCAAGGGAATGGTGCAAGATGGCTGTTACACAGCTCTGAAATCTGACTTCCAACGGTCATTTATTTCTCTCTCATTTACCATAGGTATGATCTCGTACAAGTAACCTGACATGAGGTCCCCCAACTATAAAAATGAGATGGTGATGATAACTGTTTACTACTTTATTCAATTGTTGGGGAAATAAATGAGTTGATAATACACAAAGACCTTGGTGCCCTGCTGGTAACATCGCAAAATTATGCAATTTTCACTAATTTTCTCTGCCATTAATTAGATTTCTACACATTGACTTTCTGGAAGTAAATACAGGAATGAGGTTACTCATTCAGTCTCAAGCCAGCCTATGCCAAACTTTGGCTTTGTTCTCCCAAACTTTCTAGTCTAGAAGTCTACTACTAATATTTATGTAAAGGTCCACTCTAAACATTTTACCCTCCAGAAAGTCCCAAGTTTTTGATAGAGTGACTCTGTGGTATGGCTGTCGCCACTGGCAATTAATCAACAGAGAGGTGTGGGGCTGGAGAGATAATAAAAGTGGACAAGGTGTTTGTCTTGCATCTGACTGACTTGGCTTCCACCTTTGGGCTCCATCCTTGGGACCGTATGATCCCTGAGCATCACAGGGAGTGAGCAGAGAGCCAGGGATAAATCCAGAGCATGGCCAGGTGTGGCCCCAAAAAGCAAACAAACAAAATTTAAAAATAAATGCAAGAATATGTCTGGGTACCAATAAAACCAATAATATTTAGAGTAGGCTAACGGCAACTTTAGCCTGTCCCATTTCATAACTCCTAGTTCCCCTCCACCAAAGGAGTAAACATAAGGTATACATTTTGTCCTCATCCTCAATTTAGGAATTCATGGTGATGCTTTAAAATGCTTGCTAGGGAGCAGTTTTACACTATCTCAAGAGCATTAAAACTGCTCAGACTTGCCACATTTTGCCTGCCACTTTGACAAATACTGATGAAGCATCCACAGTACATTGAATGCACTACTGACCACTGCTAGGACCTCTCCTCACAAACCCTGAGAGCAGCAGATGAAGGCACAAAATCAAAGATCTTCATTTTATTATAATATTTACAATAGCAAACAATTAAGAAAAAAATCTAAAAATTCAATTTGCATTTGTAAAGAAGTTAGCAGTATTGGGTTACACAGTCAAACAGACCAGATTTAACAGACCAGTCAGGTTCACATTATTTATGACAATGGAGATGTGATTTGCAATGAAATTCAAGAACCAGCTTCAAGAGAAATCTTGATTAATGTCAGGAAAGAATATATAAACATGACCAAAAACAATGCAAAGAAAACCTATAGGCCACAGAAGTTGAGAAGATCCGGCAAAATAAGATTCTTTTAGAATGGTCAGTTTAACAAAAGTAACAATATAACAGAGACAGTGTGGTTTAGGTATTTCTTTATTTCTTCTTAGTTATTTTTTTCCTATTTCTTCATTATAGTATAACCAAGAAAGAAATTAAAAAAAATAAAGGCATGACTTTTGGGGGAAGAGGCAAGAAGAAGGTTGTATTTTTGAGGTAGTAGAGGAAAAGAGGCCAATTCTTTTCTATCATCACCGGAAATGAAGAGATAACTCCTGAAGTTGAAAAATTGCGAGGTCACATATTAGTTAACCATATGGAGGGAATAGTCTAAAAGCCTTAGTCTGTTTAAAAGTGGTTCCCCAGAGGTGGTCCATAGAGTGGGCTGGGGGGTGGAGAGGTGGGATAGGGTAGGGGGCTGTTCCATTTCCCTGTTGGAAAGGATATTGGTTCATGAAGAGTCTGTAACAACATCGAACATATTTATAGTTTAAGTGGGAAGGCTGGTAGCAAATTGTATACATAGTTCATTCACAAGTATATAAAAACTAAAACCAAAACAAACAGCTACGCCCAGGAAGAGTCCTTGAAGGAAGCATGCCAAATTACCCACAGCTCCCTGAGGTGGGAAAAAGGATCGTTTTATTTTTGTCTCAACTTTCTTCCTTTCTCTGTTTTCCCAGTTTTCGGTAGCAAATGTGCAGAGCTTTTGTAGGGTCAAAATTAAATTTCTGATCAAGGACAAGACCAGAAGCTGTGGGGAGTGGTTCACTATACAGACTGTGTCTATCTCCCACACACAGGACCTTTGAGTTGTGAATCAAAGTGGTGGGATTTGGGGCCGGAGCAATAAGACTCAGGCAGGACGCTTGCCCAGCACATGGCAGATACAGGTTCGATCCCCGTGATCCCATAGGGTCTTCTGAGCACCGCCAGGAAGAATTCCTAAATGCAGAGCCTCCTGGAACCAGTAAACTCTCAGGAGACCAGGTGTGCTTCACCAACCCTCCCCCCCACCAAAAAAAAAGTGGTGGGATTTGATCCTGGTTCCACAGACAAGGGGCATCTCTGTAGCACATCTTCAGACTCCCTTGGTCAGCTGCTAAGAGAAACCAGGAATAAAAGCCTCATTCTCCCCAGCACTGCCTTCTACTCTGGCTTGTGTGTGCCCAAGGTAGTGCTGGGAACAATTGCAGATGTGGTGATGGGGCTTGCCCACCAGCCTTGCTCTGTTTCCTTGGGCTGATCTCTCCATCTTATCAGGTAGAACCTGTTGTTGGAGAAACAACTGGCTTCATGGAGAAAGCCTGGCCGTGGCCTTTGGGACCTACTTATGCTATAGTGGTGTGCCCCGAGGTAAGCAGCTTCTCTGAACTAGATCCTAGAATCTTTCCCTAAAGGATGTACATTCTGGATCTGGCGGGGGTAGGGGGGTGAGGGTGGGGGGGAGGGTGAGCACATTCAACACCATTGTCTGTTTCATGACTGTGTTGTCTTCAGGAATTTCCTTTACATAAAAATGAACTAAGTAGGAGCTGGAGTGATAGTACAGTGGGGAGGGTGCTTGCCTTGCACACACGGCCGGCCAGGGTTCAGTCCTTGACATCCCATATGGTCCCCTGAGAACTGCCAGGAATGATTCCTGAGCACAGGGGGGGGCCTTTCCAACCATATTCACCGCTCTTCCTAATCAAATCTAAATTTCTTCCCTGACGCCAGCATGCCAAGATCTGAGTCAGGTGTACATGCTCTGCCTTGAGCTTCCAGAAGGACTCAGGTGGTCCCCGGGCACTTTCCACCTCATTTATTTTTGCAAAAGAAATATAGCTGCTCTGCGAGCAGTCTCTCCTGCCAGTTGCTTCTCCCCCGCCCCGAGAATCCTGTGGGGAGAATTCTCAGACAAATATTGTAGTCGTCAAAGTGACACTCAGAGGTAAACCCTACATGAGTAAGAGACGATAATGCTTTATCACATGAGAATGGAGTGGACGCTCTTCCTTGCCTGATGCAGATTTGAAACAGCACAGCTGAGGCTGTGGTTGGAAAGAGCCCAAGCTCCAAGGCACATTCCTGCCTTCAGTTTTGGCTCCCAGGCTGGGGGTGAACCCTTGAGCAGGAAATTGTGTGGATGCTGGAAACTCTTGTTCCAGCTGAATTTTAACCCTTTGTCCACTCCACTGGGTGCAGCCCAGCAGCTACTGTAGGGGACTAGTCTCCCTGAAATGGCTCTTTCCTGGGCCTTCTGGCTCCTTCCAGAGCTGTAATTCAGAGGTTCACGGAGCTGATAGAAAATTGGACCAGAGTGAGGATGCGTGGAGCTTCCCCAGCAAGGACGGCTCTCATGCCTTTGGCTTTACCTCTGCTTCAACAGTCGAGTGTGAAGCAAGGTGAGCAGAAAGGGACATTTACAAATACAACGGCTGATTTAGCCCTGTCCAGACGCAGCTGTAAACTGGGACAGTAGGTCAGAGAGGAAACAAAACAGCCTCGGCTCTGAGATTAAAATAACCAGCTTCCCGTTGCTTTTCTCTTTGTCTCTGGGTAACCTGGGTTGGCTTAACTCGGCTCTCTGTGCCTGTCTTTCTTGAGTCTTGATGCCAATGTTGTCTGGGCTCATTGGGTTGCTGAGGAGGCTTTGAGAGATGATGTCTGTCAAGTTCACCTTCACTGCAAGATAGCCTTTCTTTATTTCTGCTGTTGTTTAGACTGATGATGCTGAGCTCTGGGGGAGGGACCCAGGGGCGTCCTTGGAGAAGGGATTCTTCTAAAAATCAAGAGGCCCAAGTCTTACTGTCCCTTGCACCACCCTGAACATGTCCAGCAGTGTACAATAGAAACTGCACCTCCCCCCACCAAAAAAAAAAAACCCAAAAAAACACAACTGAGAGATGGATTTTAAAATGAGAAACCAGCCACCCTCTGGCCAGGAACTGCTGAGAATAAAAAGAATATTTCCCCTGTTGATTCTTTCTTTCCCCCCAAAGCCGGATGAAGAAGGTAATGTGCAAACTGGCCCTTTCATCAGAAATCTTTCTTTAGCTTTACCAAGTCTTTGGTCTCAGAGAACCAACCTACTGGGAAATTCATTATCTAACCCGTATCCCAAGGGCTTGAATATCATCCTGTCTGAAAATAGGCATCTGGGTCTTTTCTTAATAGAAAGTACTTCTTGTGGCTATGTGGGTGAGATGGTTCTCCAGGATGTGACTCTGCCACCCTCAAGTCTACTAGCTTTTTGCCAATGAAGCTCTTTCTTGATCTGATATCTTGTTTCTCTGTTCCTTGGCCCTCAAGCTACCATAGAATTAAGCTTTCGTGATTATAGAATTTGAGACCTTGATTGATAGAGGAAGATACTGAAGTTCGGATCAGCAGGATCAGGACAGAGATAATATTGATCAAAGGCACTGAAAGATACCAGCTGCTCTCAGCATGAGCTTCTTCTCTAGATACCCCTTCCTGGGGACAAGTCTCAGTTTTACCTTTTGGACAACAAGGAGAGAAGAATTTCACTATCTCTGAACTGTCTTTATTCTCGGATGTCCCAGTCTGCTGCTATTTGATGAACCTGTCTGTCCCGGCAAGCTACTGAGAGTATTCGATATGCCAGACACAGTAACCTGTCTGTAAAAATGGAAATATTTTACTTCTCTATTAACCAAGATGGCAATTATTAGCCGCATGGAACTTCCTTCGTTGTGGCAGCCTAGTTCAGCCTTGAGATTTTATCGGCCTCTCCTTTCTCATCCTTCTCAATGCTGCCATATCGATGACTCCTTCAGGTCAGGGGAATGAGACCCATTGTAATTACTCGTTTTGGCATATCGCATACACAACGGATAACTTGCGAGGCTCTGCCACACAGGCGGAATACTCTCAGTAGATTGCCAGGCTCTCTGAGAGGGATAGAGTCTTTTGGGGTGGCCTCTAATCGCCCTTGTAGGTGTTACCATATTTGAACCATATCAAATATGGTACGACAATTCTGGAAGGTGGGTATTTAGTGTCTTATAACCTGAATCGGACGTTTACGTTTCAATAGATGTGGTTCACTGCCGGCAGTTTCTATCGTCATTGTCTAAGTACCATCCAATTATGATGAAGGAGAAATTGAGAAGTTCTACATGAAGCTGGAGAAGTTCTATAAAGAAGTCCACACCTTCTACAAGATAATTGTGGGTGATTTTAATACCAAGATAGGACCAAGAAGATCAGTCGAACAACTTCACATCAGGACCCATGGCCTAGAATGGAACAAACAGGGTGAGAGACTCTCTGAATTCATCATGTCGACCAAGTCCATCCATGGTAAATCAAGGTTCCAGAAGGCCGAATCTAAACGTTGCACATGGGAGTCTCCCGGTGGACGATTCCCCAACGAAATAGACCACATCATATTCAATCGTCAGTTTTGCCTGACCAATGTCACTGTTGTCCCAAAATTCCAAACAAGAACAGAACTTCGTGCAAAATTATACTTCACAGAGCGGGCAGAAAGGGCTGCAAAGTTTAAGAAAAGAACTCCCAGAACGACCACCAACTGGGAGCTCTTTGGCACTATTACGGAAACATGGGAAGATACCATTGTTGACAACATTGATGAGGAATATGATCCACTGGTTCAGCACCTCCATGATTGTGCAAGGAACGCCAAGAGATAGATAGCCACAAAAAAAAAAAAAAAAACGCCTGTCTTTGAAAACTCTTGAGCTTATTCTCCAACATGGCTTGGTGCATGCCTCAGGCAACCGCAAGCTAACGGCCGAGCACACAAAGCAGTGCAGAGATGCGATCAAGGAAGACCTCAAAAAGAGAAGAGCAGAAGTGCTGGTAGATGCGGCAGAAGCCGGGAAAAGTATTCCTAACGCCCGCCTGTCCTTCGCCAACTACAAGACCAAGATGACTGCCCTCCGACGTCCTGATGG
>JAOXYA010093640.1:0-11030 GCA_028565675.1 Sorex palustris
CTCACAACAAATTATGAGACTTGTTGTTACTGTTTTTGGCATATCAAATACGTCACAGAGAGCTTGCCAGGCTTTACCATGCAGGCAAGATACTCTCGGTAGCTTCCCAAGCTCTCCGAGAGGAGTGGAGAAATCAAACCCATGTAGGCCATGTGCAAGGCAAACACCTTACTCGCTGTGCTAGTATAGCGGGTAGAGCATTTGACTTGCACGTGGCTGACCCAGGTTCAAACCCCAGCATCCCATATGGTCCCCGAAGCACCACTAGCAGTAATTCCTGAGTGCAGAGCCAGGAGTAAACCCTGAGAATAAATTTTCAAGAATGAATTAAATTGGGCCCTCCCATTGTTGGAGTGATAGCATAGCGGGTAGGGCGTTTGCCTTGCACGTGGCCGACCCAGGTTCGATTCCCAGCATCCCATATGGTCCCCCGGGCACCGCCAGGAGTCATTCCTCAGTGCAGAGTCAGAAGTAACCCCTGAGCATCACCGGGTGTGACCCAAAAAGCAAAAAAAAATTAATTAAATTAAATAAATATCTATCATAAATGGATAAATAATTAAGAAAAAAGTTAATAAAGACAATTTCACTCAATAATAAATGAAGTTTATGGACATTAATTGGCATCTATCAACTACTATATCCAATTTCAATTAAAAGTCACCATACTCTATCACAGTATTGGCCATAAAATATACCATAGCAAATTTAACAGAACAGAAATCATATAATGTTGCATCTTGGACCACAAAGGAATTAAACTAGAAATCAGTCATATAAATCATATAAATCAGTCATATAAATCTAAAGATAATTAGAGATTAAAAATGTACTTCTGAAAAAAAACATGGGCTAAAAGAACTAAACAAAAATAGATAACATTAAAATTTGTGAGATATAATGAAAGTAAATATTTAAAATTTATAGGATTTAGTGAATCTTTTAGAAAGGAAAAATGATTAAAATTACTAACCTATGTTTCCACCTTAGAAAACTAAAATAAAAGAACAAATTAGAGGCTGGAGAAAATATATTAGATAGGATATTTTCCTTGAACCAACCAAGCTTTGATTCTTGATAGTGAATGCATGTTTTTGAGCACTAACAAGAGTCACCTCTGAGTACCATTGGAAGTGAACTCTGAGTAGAGCCAGGAGTAATCCCTGAGCATTGACAAATGTGGGCCCCAAAACAAAACAAAAAAATTAGGCAAAAACAAATTTAATTCAAAGTTACAGAAGAAAAATAATAATACAAAATAGTGATAAATGCAATTAAATTGAGAGCAGAAAATGCTTAAGAAATATTAACACAATTAAAATATTGCTTTGTGAAATATGAAAAATTAATCAGTTTCTGACCAAAAATAGACAAATTATCCATGAGAAATGAAAGAAAATCACTATGATCCTATGAATCATTAAAAAAAGAGTAATACATATTATAAGCATTTCTGTACACACTAACTTAAAAATGTACCTGAAATAACCCTACCCCTTGAAACACATTTGTACTTGAAACAATCCTACCCCTTGAAACACATTTGCTGAAATTCAAAAAGGTTGAAACTGCTCAGTGCCAGAGAGAGAGGATAGCAGGTGAGGCATTTGCACACATCTGCCTCTGCCCATCTACCCTGTGCTTTGCCAAGTCCAAGTGCAGAGCCAGAACTATATCCTGAGGTGTGGCCCCCCAGACAAACAAACAAATATACTAAACTGGCCCATGAAATGAACTAAAGTGGAAAATTAAATGCATAAAATTAAAATTTCAATTAAATACTTAATAACATTTCTACATTTTTTCAAGGTGATAGAATCATGAGAGATAATCCTAAATTCATTCTCTGAGGTCAGCATTATCCTAATTCAAAAATCACAAAAATGCATTAAAAGAAAATCAAACCATAGACTAATCTCTCAACAAAATATTGGCAAATCAATACAATAATATATAAAAAGCACTATACACAATGAGACACAAAGGGATCCATTTCAGCTATGCAAATCACATTAGGATATTATTATTTGAATCCATCATATCAATGAATTGATAAAAATTCATATGATGATATTAAAAAATACCAAAATAATGCATTCAACAAAATCTGATAGTCATGATTTTTTAAAGAAGTCTTTTTAGAAACTCAGAATCAAGGTTTCAGTGCCTCAATTTGACAAAGAACAGGTATACAAACACACACACACATAAAACATGCACAAAGGCCAACCATAAGTAATGTTAACTAACTATATACTTAGTGTGAGAAACTTAGTTTACTCTTAAGAAATGGATCCCAAAAGCATGCCCCTGCCCATCATTTGTTTTGATATCTAAATTTTGATAATACTATATGGAAATTGTATAGCATATTAAGTTTATCTATAAATTATGTTAATTTATGAGCTTTCTTTTTCTACAACATTTTCTAAACATTTTAAAAATATTTTATACCCAAAGATAGTGTCCTATTAAAATAAAGCAAGGGGGAAAAAAAAACATGGAACCAGGAATATGACTCCAAGGCTGGACCACATGCTTTGTATGTAGGAACTCCGATTTGGTTGCAAAACTGCATAGTTCTTTAGTTCTCCCCACAATTCCCACCTCCAGCACTGAGCTGGAAATGGAACCTAGCACCGTCCAGGTGTAAACCCCAAACAAAAAATGATTCATTGAAATTAATGTGTAAACTTTAACACCTCTATAGAAACAAAGTTTTGGAGGTATTTATTAATTACGAGGGGAAGGCAGTGAGCAAAGGATAGAATGTCTTTTGGAATGTGGGGCCAGGAATAGCTCACACACTGCTGATGGGGTCGGATCCTCCTCCCCAAGACATACACCTGTAGAAAGTATTATGGAAGATGATATCATATTGCTCAAAACCAGTTTTGAAATACACACTAATCAAATAAAGCACGTTATCATTCTGTGTCAACTGAAGCATTTTATAATTAAAATTGAAAGGGGTCAGAGTGATAATATAGCAGGTAGGGGGCACTTACCTTGTATGTGGCTGATACAGGTTTACTCCCCAGCACCACAAATGGTCCCCTGAGTCCCATCAGGAGCTATCTCTGAGCACAGAGCCAGGAGTGAGCAATGAGCACTGCCCCTACTACCACATCCCTCTCCCGCCAAAATTCAAAGCATATATTTTATACTCTTGAAGAAAGCTATGGATAAGGAAAGCAAAGTTTAACTGTGAGGGTACCAGGAAGAAACATGATTTCCTTAGTTGCTTAAGCACAGTGATTTTCTGAAGGAATCATTTAAAGAAACATGACAGGGTCAAAAGAGAAGCAAAATAAAGTAGGCTACCTAGAAACATACCTAGCAAAGGAAACACTAGTAGCAAGGATTGGAAATAGTGCTCCCTGAATCATAAAAGAATAAATAGTGCCTGCTCACTAAACTATAATCATGGCAGGGTTATTGCTAATACACCAGCCCTCTCCTCCTCTATCAGTTTAATTTCAACTCAAAAAGAAGTGAGCAAGAAATAGAGAGACCTGCATCCATCAGGGCAGAGAAGAGAAAGCACACAATGGAAGATTAACAAAGGAATGTAGCACTGTATCACTGTTCTCCAGTTGTTCATCAATTTGCTCAAGCGGGCACCAGTAACATCTCCTTTGTGAGGCTTGTTACTATTTTTGGCATAAGGAATACACCATGGGGAAACCTTCCTAAAAAATTCAATCCCTAGGCTATCTAATTTTAAAATGTTAATTATTTTAGACAGAGGTCCAAATAATGGGGAGTACGAAGAAATGGCATAGAGTACCAGGTTTGTCACAGAGGTACCAGAATCAGTTAAAAATATCTATCCTTTTAAACCACAGGCTTGGGAATGCAAGTGAACAGGTGGGAACTGATATATCCCAGCCCACGCCAACATTTCCCCAATTTTCAGGGGCCTTGCTCTCAATCTGGTCTCAATTAGGTAGCAATCTGGTTTATAACAGTGTTAGTCCAAAATGTCTGTACTTGAACCCACTCTCTCTCAAGCTGATCATTCACACTCCATGAAAACACATTACACAAATTTCCTTGAGTTCTGTGACAGTCAGAATGTTTACTGAATTTTCTTAATTATGAATCCATTGAGTATATTCTATTTCACACTAAAACATTTAAACTTTGATCATTTCCATTAGAACAATTAATTTTAATGCCTTTTATAGTTACAGCTGTTATCTTCAAATACGTTGTTGCTCACAAAATGTTCTTATACCATCTCTGTGATTATGTGCATGTGAGTTATAAACATACTCAATATATGTTTACAAATTAAATATGTAGAATTTTTGTTTATATAAATAAGAACTTATCCAATCTAGGTGATTTTGAAAATCAGTGTCACTGAGTTTACTCAAACACTATTCAAGAACATCAAACATTTTTCTGTCATGTTCAAATGTGGAGCAAAAGCTAATGCTGGTTTACTTAAAGAAGACGCCCCTGCCTTCATCTTAATCATCTTCTACAGACTAACGAACCTGGCAGATCTGAAAGCACAGTGAAAATGTGCAACGCATCTACAAACAAAAATGCACCAATTGTTAACGTTCCTGACAAAGAAGAACATTTATTTGGTGGTGGGAGCAATCAGGTTTACATACCCACAACAAATTAATTCTGGGAACAAAAAACAAACAAAACAAAATATAATTTGCTTTACAATTGCCACAAAAATGGTCCAAATAAGTATGACGGTATGTAGGCACTTGCCTTGCATGTGGCTGACTCAGGTTTAATCCCATGGATCAATGTATTTGATCCTAATATGTTTCCCCCTAGTTCCATCAAGAATGATCCCTGAGTGCTGAGCAAGGCATAAAATAAAACCTGAATAGAACCTGGTGTTGCCCATAAAAACCACCCCCAACACCAAAGCTAAAAAGTGCATTAATCTAATTTTTCTTTCTAAAATATGCATTCCAGTACTTTCCTCATGATAGTTATTAGTACTTTACCAATATGCTCAATTTTCTGTATGAAATGACTATTTGACATCAGCGCCACCTGCAATGCTACTCAGCTCATTTTGCGTTGCTTTATTGGCTAACCTTGACCCAGGAGGCTTTCTGTGCAGATAGTTCATGAAACAAAAGTCCATTAGTGACATCTTGAATTTGTGATTGACAGCTACCTTGCACCCAAAGTGTCTGAGATTTATAAAATCTCTTAAATATGTTTATAAGAACTAGCATTTTTTCACAATCGTAATTCATAATTTAAACAAATTGCATTGTAAACCAGAGAACTCTCTTTTTCACTGAGACATTTGGGAACTTTTTCTCAGATCATCAAAAAGTTTTTGTTTTGTTTTGTTTTGTTTTACTTATCAGCACCATTTTAGGGCCTCTGGGGAATGAGAGAATGGGTAGACTCAGAGAGTAACATAAAGGGAGAGGTATATACATTTACATATGTGAGTTTACAATCACATGCATGCACACTAACGTTGGATATTAATCCAAAGTGTTTATTATTATTATTATTGAATTTATGTATAATTATTAACAATATACTAACATAAGCAGGCTCTAAACCTGACCCACCCCCTCCAAACACACAGTAATATATCACAAACACAGCTGAAGACTTCTCAGGGTTGAAACCGAGTGAGCCCGAGAAGAGAGCCTGCACTCCCCTGCAATGAGCGAGTCTGCAATTTTATTTTATTTTATTGTTTTTTAAATTTTTATTAGTAAGGTACAGTTGTAGACTTACAAATTTTTCTGCTTGGGTTTCAGTTATACGATGATCGAGTACCCATTCTTCCACCACTGCCCATTCTCCACCACCAATGATCCCAGTATCCCTCCCACTACCTACCCATCCTCCCCATCTCCCCCCTCCCCCGCTTCTGTGGCAGGGCATTCCCTTTTGTTCTCTCTCTCCTTTTGGGTATTGTGGTTTGCAGTAGAGGTACTGAGGGGCAATCATGTTCGGTCTATAGTCTACTTTTAGCATGCATCTCCCATCCTGGGCGATTCTCCCAACAACGTTTACGTGGTGTTGCCTTCTCTAACTGAGCTGCATTTTTCTCCCCCGCATGTGTGACTGGCCTCCAAGCCATGGAGCAAACCTCCTGGTACTTATCTCAAATATTCTTGGGTGTTAATCTCCTATTCTGTTACTTTATATTCCACAGATGAATACAATCTTTCTATGTCTGTCCCTGTCTTTCTGACTCATTTCACTTCACATGATACTTTCCATGTAGAAGCACTTATACATTAATTTCATGACTTCATCTTTTCAAACAGCTTCAAAGTATTCTACTGTAAGTATGTACCAAAGTTTCTTTAAATAGTCATCTGTTCTCAGACACTTGGTTTTTTTTCAAATTTTGGCTATTGTGAACAAACAAGCAATGAACATACAAGTGCAGATGTCATTTCGATTATACTTTTTTGCCTCTCTGACATATATGCCCAGGAATGGTATTGCTGGCTCAAATGGGAGCTCAATTTCTAATTTTTTTAGAAGCGTCCATACTGTTTTCCTGAAGGGTTGAGCCAGTATGCATTCCCACAAGCAGTGTAGGAGGGTCCCTTTCTCCCCACATCCACTCCAAGAGTGGTTTCTTTTGTTCTTTTGGATGTGTGGCAGTCTCTGTGATTATTTAATTTCTACCTTTTTATGTTAGTTTCCTGATTCTTGTGTGTTTTTGATATTTCTTTTGCAAGAGATTTTATTTATTTCTTTGTTATATTTTGAGGCCACATTTGGCTATGCTTGTGGGTTATTACTGGTTCTCCACTCTAGAATCACTCCTGGTGGTGCTCAGGGAATCAAATGGGGTGTATCCCAGATTATTCAACCATGCTGGGTCAGTGATTTATTTATGGGTCTCTGGAGCAAGGCCAATAGAAAAGCTCACATGGTGGTGCTGGAGTTGGCTTGGGCAGGACATATCAGAGAGGATGCGAGTTAGCTCAGTGCCCACCCAAACAAAGACCCAGAAGCTGCTTGCTTTCTCAATCCAAAATCGCCACTATATCTCCCGCCAAATTCCATCTCAGGACGGATCTCACAGAGAAATTAACCTGCTAAAAATCTGAGTATGTTGAGTTTTGCAACTGAAATTTCAAGGCTCTCTCAGAGTTGGAAGGATACTTCCCCCCACTCCCCTATACTCCCAGAAACCCCAGTACATGGCTTTTGAACATTCCAGCAGCTTTCTGGCTCATTAATGTTCATTCTTTATTTAGGTTTGAAAATTTTAATATTATTACTGCTTTAAATGAGTGCTTTATTGATCCCCTACTCTCTGCCTTATTTCACTTCATCTTCTGACTTACTCATTATCTTGCATTCCCTTTTGTAATTGTATTTTTTTATTTTTCCTACTTCTTTGTCTCTCTCCTATTCTCATCCAATTGTTACTAGAATCTCACCTTCAGTTTACTTTATTTTTTCCACATGAAATTGATCTTGTTTTGTATGCTTTCCACATAGTTTTCCATTTTCATTCACGTATTTTTCATAGCCAGTGTCTCTATTTGGAACATTTATATAGGTTCAATGTTTGGTAAAGAACTTCCTCTGTTCCTACATTTACTTTTTAATTTCATTTGTTTCATTGTTCATTAGTGTATATTTTATGAAGCCTATCACTTTTCTGTTTATACTAGTTAATAAAAATCCATTGTCAGACTTCCCTTTCCAAACTGATTAATTTCTGAAAGTTTTCTTTTTCCTTTATTCTGTTGTATTTTAACCTTTTAAGGCATTTTCTTTCTGTATCCATTAACAGGCTCTATTGCTCTGGGTGAAGATGACCACTTTAGATTCTCCTCTCCTTTTGTTAGATTCATTTACTGTCTGAGCTCAATGACTTTGGTCCTAGATCCTTTCTTTAGGCCCATTCTTTGGTTCTGCTTCACTGATGATTTGCTGGGAAAATATCTTCGTTGGGGAATGATGAGGAAGGTCTTCAGCCTTCCACACAATACCAATTCTCCGATTAGCTGAGCTTCAGGATAAGGAGATGTCAGCAACCTAATTTTCTGGTTGCTAAAAGATGAGGGTTCAGAAGAGAGGGAACTCTGATTAGATAACGCACACTATGTTTGCTAAAAATCTCTGGGACATTGATATAATCTTAGTTCCCTACACTGCACAAATACATGGATTCTTCCCTGAAAATAAGGAATTTTCTGGTGCAACGGATATTTCATAATGTCAAAACCCAAGGCATTTCCCCCACTTAGATGGTTGTGACTCATTTCTGAGTATCTGGCCTTCTGATTTTGTACTATAGTCTGTGGCTGTCTAGACAGTAGAGACTTATTTGGATTGTGGAAGGGGTATGTCTGCTAAAATTCATGGGATCACAGTTGAACCACTGTAAGTCATTTGGATAAGCTGTGTCTTTTTCTACTTAGATGGAAGTTTATTAAGATTCAGTACATCATAGGATTCCCAAAATTCTTTATGGTGCCTCCTGGATACTAGAGCTTGGGTGCCCATCCTTTTATTCTAATAACACCATATCTTTGGGTTACTCACATTAAAAAATTCCTCAGGTGATAAACTGATGAGAGCTATATGAGATATATAACTGGTTTCTCTTTGTATTTTAAGGAAACCTTCCCCTATTGTAGCCTATTCTTCCACATTATAGGAATGCATAAGTATTTCTTCACCCTCAATGGCACAATTATTAAGAGTTTTCTTGATCCCCATAATGATGAGGGTTTTTTTGACCCTGAGTAGCACAATTATAAAGATTTCCATATTGTTTCACAGAGGTCCCCATACTGGCTTCTTAATGATGTTTTAACAAAACACAGTGTTAAAACTATGCACATTTACATATTACAGTTCTTGAGGTCAAAATTCAAAATCAGTTTCAATGAGCACAAAACAAGGTGTTGGCAGGATTTCATTTCTTCCAGACACTCAAAAACAAGTTCCTTTCCTTCATTTCTTCAGTTGCCCAATTCTGGTGTTCTGTGGATTCTAGGCTTATCCTCATATTACTCTTAAATTTAAATCCATGGTCCCATCACTGTTCCTCCCACTTTATCTCATTTTATATTGCCTTCTCAAATTTTTAACTTTCTGCCTTCTTTTAAAGATCACAATGTGACAACAATGACTCCACCTAAATAATAGAGAAAATTTCTCTGTAACAATTTTCTTCATTCAGCCAACACATTTAAAGTTCTTTTCCATGCATGACAATATCCAACCATTACTGAAGATTACATCCTCTTTATGAGAATAAATGCAGCCTGTCACTGTATAATTAGCATATCATTATAGCCTAATTAGTAATTTATGTGTCCCTTTCCTTTTTTTTAAATCTTTATGTATTGGAGTCAGTTTTGGTTCACCAAAAGTAACACTGCCATTTGAAGCCAAACACTTATTATACATAAAAATCTATCTCAGGTCTCCAATTAGAAGCATAAATCTCATATTTTCTCAGTGCCCAAAGGTATTTAATTTTATATGAGCAAGTCCCCCCCCAAATGAGAATTTTTTTCAAGAGATATTGCTAATTTTCTTCCTCAGCCACAAAGCAAGATTCAGCAAACTAACTGAATAACTATACTGCTTCAATTGAACATAGCCAAACTTTTTAGCTGAGGGAGACAGCATCATTTAATGTGACAACTAAACTGTTTTGCTTGAAGTAAATAGATTTGCTTGGGAAACAGAACAAAAACTCAGTATTGAAATTGGACAATAGTGGTGTCACCAGCAGGTCAACCTGTACCCTCAGGGCCAATGCATTAGCAGCTTGATAGTGCCTTCAGGTTCCTGATACCACAAAATTTCCACTGTGCCTTTAGCCAGATCCCAACAACTTGGGCCAAGATAAATCTCAAAAGGGATCAAAAGCCACAGCTAATCTTAGACCTTTGCATGGCTAAAGAGACTGGGGTAAATCAGAGGGGGTCATGTTGGCCTTGTGGCCAACCCAAGCAGAGCCCCCAGCAGCCACTTGCTTCCACATTCCAAATTTGTTGCCATTCCCCCAGCCTGACTCCACCCGCTTAGGACAGACCTGACCAACATATAATCTGCTGAAAATTCTGGTATACAGGTTTTGTGACTGAAATCTCCAAGCTTTCTCAGAGCTGGGGTGGGCTAACTCCCCTCACTTCCCAATACACATGGAAGTACTGGCAGTCACCCCCACAAATCAACTCCAGCACCACCCTGCCTACTGCTCTACTGCCAGCCTTGCTTCAGAGACCCTTAAATAAATCTCAAAAGAGATCAAAAGCCGAAGAAAAGCTAGGACCTGTACATGGCTGAACAGATCGGGGTAAATTGGATGGGGTGGCTTGGCCTGTGCCCTTCCAAGCAGAGCCACTGGCAGCCACTTGCTTCCACAATCCAAAATCACCGCCATACCTCCAGGCTGACTCCACCATCTCAGTATATAATATGCTAACCAAGATATAACCTGCTGAAAATTTCATAATGTGGATCTTAGTGCACCAACAACATTGGTCCAGAGACACAGCAGCAAGTCCCGGAAGACACACAGCACTGGAGATCTCTCCATTTCAAATACTGGGCCATTTTCACCAAGGCACCCCAGATGAAGCAGGTACAGTCTCTCCGCCTACTCCAGATGGAATCCATCCTCCAAGAGCTTCCACAAGCAAGCCCCCAACCTCCCAGTATGTGGGTCCCAAGACTAAATCTCCAGGCCGCATGGCTGCAGAGAACCCTGGCTGCTCCTCCCCCATTCCTTGCCCACCCAGTACACTGGCTGTCATGCCCACAATTTGTCTCCAGGTGCCATCTTAGCTCACCAATAGCCCTGATCCAGAGACTCCAAATTGAATCCCAAAATGAGTTAGTGCCATTCAGAGATGTCTCTGGAACTCAACCATTTATAATCTAGAAATTTATATTTATAATAGCTGTCATGGTTGCTCTCATAATATGCAAAATAAGATCATGATCACAATCATCCTGTTGTTCATTGATTGCCTCGAGCAGGCACCAGTAACGTCTCCTTTGCCCTAGCCCTGAGATTTTAAAAA
>JAOXYA010093649.1:0-11030 GCA_028565675.1 Sorex palustris
ACATCTTGTAATTCAGAAATTGGGTAAATGTAGACTAAAATGTGAATACATGAAAAATGATATATATTTTCTATTACTTTATAGTAAAATGTTTTATATAGGTTTAGTCAAAATACACTAGAAAATTAGGGCCGATATAAAGTTAAGGCAAATTTCTCTTACTCAATTCCCTCCTAAGCTATTTTGATTATGTAGTCAAAAAAGTTTATTATTCATATATCTAGCTAATGCTTTTAATATCTGCTCTTCTTGGCTTAATTTGGTGACAAAATTGAGATATGTATTTTGCATAACGAAGTCCTATTAATAGTTTTATTCCAAGGAGTTTAAAATGAAGAAAATCCAGAAGCATAATTTCAACTAACTGAACATATTATTTAATGAAATATGTAGCAACTCTGGAAGTTGAAGATATAAAATTAGTTCAACTGGAATTATATTTCTTCTAGAGTTACATTTCCCAATATGCCTTTCCACCATTACCCCAGATTAGAGTTGGCCAAAGGAAAAATTACAAGAGATTTGGAAGGTAGGAATGAAGCAAGAAACATTTTTAACTACTCTCATGGTTGGATTTGGTAAAAGATATAATGGCATATTCCAGTTCTTCATTCATTCCCTTTACATCATATTTTTTATTAATTTTTTTTGTTAACCCCATTGACCAGTAGTCCCACTTCTAGATAGTCGGAAGACAGACTTATAAATATTAGCATAGCATCTTATAGACATACTCATTAGCCTCACCTCTATTGCCCCTTTCAGTGAATCTCTCAAAATAGTTGCTAAGTGAATCATTTAATGACCATCCTTCCTGAATATTTGCTTGTCTAACCCTTTTAAATGAATTAACAGCTAATTTCTGTAAATTACTTACCTTGGCTTGCATCCATAGCTGTTTTGCTTCCTTGTTTGCCCCTGAAAAAAAATGAAATGACTTACTTAGTACCTATATATTTGTTGAATAAAATTGGCTTGTCCTTGATCCTCCTGCAGAAAGCTTAGGTTTATTGAGTTACTCCCAGCAACAGTGCTCCCAAGGCACACTCAATTCCATCAGGCACTAATAATCTCATATTGCTTTTCTCTTTCCTCTGTGTCCTTTGCATTGTTTATCAATGTCTTTTTGGTATAGGCACAGGAAAACAGTTGCTGTTATGCTTTTGTAACATGGGAGTTAATTGACTCCAAATACTATTTACTCCTGGGCATCCATTTTATTTACTTGACTTAAGCCTCAGTTGTCCTTATTTCCTAAGTCCCGTGAAAGGAACGTCCTATAGAGAAGGACAAGGATAGAACCATGGCAAGCTTTATAAGTTACCCTGGCACTGACAAGGGATCAAGCTAAGGGTTGTAAGAAGTTTAGAGCATGGACATGGAACAAACTCTGCCATGACCCAAAAAGAAGTAACTGCTAGGGTTAGGGAAGACTAATCTGACCTGAGAACTGTAGTCTGGGATACATAACAAGATGCCCCTAGTAAGAGCCAACCTTTAAGCTTAATATATCTCTTACTTTTTTCATACAAAATGACTAAAAATATTAGTAAGAATTAAATTTAACATGATAAACTGGATTACTAGCTAAGGAAAGGAGAAAGCAATAAACCCTTCAGATGGAATCCCACCTTTTAGGGGATTTCCTAGCAATTTAGAGTGCTCAACCCGCAGATAAAATTTTATCCCTGAGTTATTATCCTGGAAGAACTTCCCCTGAAGAGAGGGTTTTACATCTATTTATTGCTATGATAATTTTCAACTCCACTTATGTGAACCCCCATGCTTCATGATTTCAATATAACTATACTGTTAAAAAAAAGTGAAGAGGGAAAAGAGAAATAAAACATCCCTGACTACCAATCAGCCTGTGACCACTGTTCCTTCTTCCCCATTTGTTCTTTCCTTTCTTTGTTCTATCACCTTTGGCCCACCTGAGCAAGCAGTTACCTCGGCCGCCGAATGCATCTGTCATGCACTCACACTTTTTGAACTAACAATATTGCTATTGTTAGAGAACAAGCAATGCATATTGATTGTAGCATTGTAGCACTGTCCTCCCATTGTTCATCGATTTGCTCCAGCGGACCCAGTAACATCTTCATTGTGAGACTTGTTATTGTGTTTGGTATATCGAATACGTCATGGATAGCTTGCCAGGCTTTGCCGTGCAAGCAAGATGCTCTCCAAGAGGGGTGGAGGAATTGAACCCGGGTCAGCCTGGTGGGCCGCGTGCAAGGCAAACACCCTACTTGCTGTGCTATCGCTCCAGCCAGTAGGGTGTTTGCCTTGCATAAGACTGACCCGGGTTCTATTTCCAGCATCCCATATGGTTTCCTGAGCACTGCCAGTAATTACTCAGGAGTAATTCCTGAGTGCAGAGCCAGGAGTAACCCTGAGCAACACTGGGTGTGACCCAAAAAGCAAAAAAAATAAAAGGTATAGAGATATTTTCCTCCACCCTTCACCCAGTTTCTCATGTTTTCTTATTCCCCTTCCCTTTCCTATTTGTCATTGTTTTAGTGGTCTGAGGCCATGCACACTTGGTTGCTGTGCTCACACCCACAGGACTGAGGTATACTGGAGCTAACACACTTTGTGATGATGCCAGGGATGCTCCAAAACAGAGAAGTCAGGATGGTGCTGGGTACCTGTAGGCAGTGCTCGCAGTAGGTGCTCTGTCACTGAGTTGTCCCTGAGTACCCCTTCTCCCATCTTTACCCTCTTACATGCTGCGGTACATTTGTCAAAACCAAGGCACTGAGAGACATTAGAAGGTTACGAATATGACTCAACTTGAGACTCCATGTCATTGCGTTTGGTTGTTCTGTCTCCCTAGAGTTCTTTGGTTTTAGATTTGCCCATCACCTCAATAGTCTTGGGAGTGAGCCCTGGACTTCTGAGTAGGGAAACTCTGTGCCACATTCCACACACTCTCCACAGCCCCTTCCTTTTCTGTTTAGTGAACTCGCAGGAAACACTAGAAAACTTTCATCGAGGGGAATGAACAGTGTTTTTCCCCTTGGAAGCTGTGCACCTGCCTTTGGAGGAAATCCTTCTAGAAATCGCTGTCAACAAATGGATAGTCCTGTGTCACATTATCAATCACGCATTTCACAGTGGTTTCAGTAAGTTGTACCATCTAGCCTAAGTTGTATGGTAGGTCAGACCACTTAGATGAGGGCAGCTACCCTCTGTGATGTTCATAGAGCCATGAATCTGCTCTGCCACTCTCCGTGACTGTGTATTTTTTTTTATTAGTGAATCACTGTGAGGTACAGTTACAGGCTTACAAACTTTCATGCTTGTGTTTCAGTCATACAGTGATCGAGTACCCATCCCTCCACCAGTGCCCATTTTCCATAACCAATGGTCCCAGCATCCCTCCCACTATACCCACTCCATCCCTTCTACCCTACCTCACCTCTGTGGCAGGACATTCCCTCTTACACTCTCTCTCTCTCTCTCTCTCTCTCTCTCTCTCTCTCTCGTGTTGTGGTTTGCAATAGAGGTATTAAATGACCATCATGTTTGGTCTATAGTCTACTTTCAGCCTGCATCTCCCATCCCGAGCAGGTCCTCCTAGTACCCTTTACTTGGTGGTCCCTTCTCTATCTGAGCTGCCTTTTCCCCCATAATGTGATGTTGGCTTCTAAGCTGTGGAGTGATCTCTCTGGTGCTTACCTCTACTATTCTTGGGTGTTAGTCTCCCATTCTGTAACTTTATATTCCATAAATGAGTACAATCTTTCTATGATGTTATTGTGTATTGACAGAGGCCAGAATGGTACTCTGAGGCCAAATAGTGACCTGGGGAAACTTTTTAGCATATTGTTGTAAGCCTGTAAACTGGTGACTCTCGCTTCTCATTTCTGTTGAACTTTGGAGGACACCAGAAGCTCTACTTGTCATGCCTCACTTAGAACCCTCTCTATTGGGCCCTTTTGTATAACCCAAAAGCTACCTTTGCAAATGCTAGGTGTCTGGGACCAAGAATTCATTTTTAAAGGAAGAAGATGGTCTTCAGTTGAACAGATCTGCAGCTGAACACACGAGTACTTTCTGGGGCTTATAGCACTTTTCCATTCCTGGTCATGTTCAGACGGGCCCAAAGGACATCTGAGGCCCATTAAGTCCAGATTTACATTCTTCTCCAACAAATGGCAGTACTTCAGAAAGTTTGTTTATTTAACATAAAGTACAATTTAAAAAAAAAGTTTTAGTCCCTAGAGTACAGGAGTTTATGTGACTTTATGCCCTCCTTTCTGGGGTAGAATAAACAAAACAGGGAAATGGCAAAGTCTTTAGAGTTTTCCCTTCCTCCTTGTGGACGGTTAGGTTTTTGTTTTGTTTTGTTTATAATACTGTGGGGTAAAACTTCCATGTAGGATGGAAAAAAGAATAGCAAGACTGTTTTCTCTAGAACAGAGTTGTTTGTGTTCCCATTTCTAGAAACTGATTAGTTTTGGAAAACCCCACTCCTTCCTTATCATCTTTCTGTTAACTTTATTCTTTCTCTTTCTACCTCAAGTTAGGAACTTAATTTTATTACGTGTGTGTGTGTGTGTGTGTGTGTGTGTGTGTGTGTATTTATGTGAAATCTTGGGCAGGATCTTGGACTCAGAGGAACACAATGATTTAAAATTTCCTCACATAAATGTGCGTGTGAGAGTGTGTGCACATGTGAATTGCCTTCTTAGAGCGTGAGATAAACCCTGTAGGGTTGACCAGCCCTAGTAGGACTTCTGTTTTATTTTGTACCACACCTGTCCTGTCGGTACCCAGGGCTTACTCTAGGCTCTGCACTCAGGGATCACTCCTGGATGAACTTGAGGAATAACATGGGAGGCCAGAGACCTGGGTGGACCCCAAGAAAGGAAAGTGCCCTCTCCTTGTACTATCCAGCTCCACCAACAGGATCTTTTTTTTTTTTAACTAACCAAATACACAGTCCAGAGTAAGGAGAAATCGTTAGAGCCAGACAGTTCTTCCAAAGTGAGTTTCGGTGATGTTTTCTAGTTTATTAGCTTAGTGAAGTCATTTCTGGTAGAGAAGGGTGAACAGATTGACATTAGAGAAACAGAAGGATGATAAATAAACACAAATAATCTTAGGATATTTAATTGAAAAGTATGTCCCACACAAAATGTCTTAAAATGTTATACAGTTGTATGTTGCTGATGTTGATCTTTGTTAGACAGTTAGTTGAGGGATGGAGAGATAGTACAAGGGGAGAACACTTGCATACAGCCTGCCTGTGTTTAATCCTTAGTACCATGAGTGATCTTTGAGCCCAGATCCGAGAGTAAGCCCAGAGTACTATTGGGTTTGGCCCTTAAACAAACAAACAAGAAAATAGAAAAAGAATTTGATGTTTGATTCAAGTGTTTTTCTCCTCAGTACATTACTAGGTCAACATTCAACATGAAAAAAAATCCAAGGGATGATTATACTCTGTTTTAACTTGAGATGCGTGATACTAAATATTGCTAGAAATAAATGGACCCTGGAAGGAGTTTGAAGATGATTTTTCTGTTGTTGTTGTTGTTGTTGTTGCAGTTATATTTATTGCATGCAGGATTTGGTCTTTCTGCCAAGAGTTCACACATTTATCGTGTTTAAATGACACTTAACATTGTCTTTTGGGAATTATATGGAGAATGATCTCGCTGTTATTTCAGAGGTGAGAGACACAAGATTGAGAGGTTTGGCATTAAGACTCATAGCCGATTGTTGACAGTCACAGTTCTTGGCCGCAGACCTTGAATTGACACTGGGAATCAGTGTTCTGAGCTCTTTCCCAACTCAAGGCTCTGCTGACCGTCATGGCCAGTGCTCAGAGTGAGAGTGGGGGCCCAGGGATCCTGGAGGATAAGCAAAATTCGATTTTCCGATAAACAGCCTCAGGGGAGGAGGGACTGCAGAGCGAAGGCCAGGTGCTACTGTGGCAGCCCAGAGGTGGGACTGGACGTAGACTCTTGTTGCCCTTACTTGCCCAAGTCTCCCCTGCTCCTACTCTTAGGTGCCAGACAAGAGCTAGAAGAGGCCCCACTCTGTCACTTCCTCCCTCTGAGACTCAGTGTCTAGCTCTGATGCTGCTTTTCTTGATGTCTGTCATCATGATGCTAAGACCCATTGTGTCAACACACTATATTTGAGAGCTGTTGAAAAGGCACCATTTTTGGAGGATGTTCCAAGGGAGAACCAGGGTGGTTTCTCATCCCACACATGTCCTAGTGGCTCCTTTCTCTAAATGCGCCTGTTTAATGAGTCAAGAATATTCCATTAACTAGAGGGCACAGCTGCCAGTAGGAATGTTCCAAAAAAAATAAATGAAACCTTGTCTACTCAGTGCTGTTTTGATGGCCAGTCTCTTTTTATTTATTTTTTATTATTTTTTTTACATTTAAAAATTTTAAACACCCGTAATTTGCAAAGTTGTTCATAAGAGTTATATTAAGCATTTAGCCATTCAGTGTTCCAATACCAATTCCACCATCAATGTGACCTTCCCTCCAACAATGTTCCCCGTTTCCCACCCACCTCCCAAGCCTCTCCACTTAGCAGGCACGGACAAATTAACTTCATATTGTTTGTTATAACAAAATGCCAAATGGAATTATCAAGAAATAGACCAATAAAAGTCAATTTGTATCATTGTTATATTTTACAGTGGTGGAACTAGAGTCATTGTCTGAGGATTTACTGAGCTGTTTGGTCCTGGTTGAGCCTTTTGTGTTTTAGTGTTTCCTCATTGATCTTGGTGGGCGTCTATACAACTTTCCATCAAATTTGCTGTACTCCTACTGGGACATTAGTGCTATAAAATAAGGATGCTGCTGAATGCACTAGGATTGTGGAGCTGGGCCATTTATATATCAGGGGAGGTTTGAATGTCCCAGAATGACAGTGTGCTCACCCCCATCCCAAGAAAGTCTCAGAGTTTTCAGCTTGCGGATTCATCCACCTGAGATGATTCAGCAGTTTGGCATCTTTTTCCAGTCTCTTTTTTAATCATGGTTCCTGGACTGTTTCTTCTTAGGTTGTATTATGTTAGAACAAATTTACTGAAAGGTCTGGGAATGTTTTCATAGCTACTTCATAGTCCAAAGTCTATAGCATTCTATATTTTTCTCTCCTCTATGTCTAGATCATTGGTTGGAAAGAAATCAGATACTGAAGAAGGACACTAACTCTTTGGAGTCATTGGTTTACAGATCATAGCACTGAATGCAATTACAGTGACAATCACTAATAGTAATTGTTACCACTTTCAAATGTGATCAGTTGCACAGACCTCATAAAAATGCTCTTTTAGCTCTCTAAATGAGAGACTCAAGTGAGTCTGAGGAGTGAAGAAAACCCCATCAAATAATCGGTATTCATTATTACTTTCATTTTAGAAAATTTGCAGTTCTTTGGATTGAAATTGACAGCTGCAGGGCTATAATCTTGAATGGGCAAACGTTCTCGTCAAGCTGCAAATTTACCTGCTTGCTCTTAGCCTCTTATTTCAGATGAGGTATTGCTTATTTTTAGCTCAGTAGACAAGTGAAGCCATGACATCAAATGGAAAAGAATCTAGACTTGGTCTTAGATAGACCTGAATTCAAGTCCCAGCTCTCTTACTCATTTGCCATATGTGGTCATGAGTGAATTATATAACTTCTCTGAGCTTATATTTATCCAATTATAAAGGCCCTCTGTGATTAGAAGTGAATTTGAGGTAGCACAGCAAGGTTATTAAGAGCAGAGACTTTATTTAATTTTATTATTTACTATTTTTTATTTATTATTATTTTACTCTTTTTTAACTTTTTTTATTTTAAAGAGCAGAGACTTTAAAGTCATCCGAGCTTCAGCCTAAATCCCAGCTACATGATCATGAACAGGTCACTTAGCCTTGCTACGCTTCCATTATCTCATGTGTAAAACAGTGACAGCAAAAATACCATCTATATTGTGAGCTTGAAATGATGAGTCATAGGGGAATTTATTGGTAGGTTAAGGAGGAGCTCAGAGGAAAAGATTGAATACCATGTTTGAAGTAGAAGAATCAATGCAGATTGAGTTGCTGATTATCCAAGTATCCCACTTACACAGTTGAATGGAAGCAGAGCATAAGCCATCTAGTTGGTTCATGTGTGTAAACCTCTAAAGCATTTGATTGGTATTAGTGGACTTCCTCAAGGCTGACTTGCTCTAAGGCCCTGGTGAAGTAGAGCGCCAGTTCTATTGGTAAGTTTATTGATGTGCCAATAACCTATGAGATTGTAATGGACAAAACCCTCCTAGAGAAAACCTGGTGCTCCCCAATGTTTCCTTTCAACCGACACCATGTGGGCTTTGATTATAATAAATGACTAAGTCTATAATAAATGACTAAGCCCTATCCTACATATTTCATCATGTCCTTCCAAGTATCTAATGCTTCCAGGAACTTGTTACTCATGAGAGTTTAGTGTGATAATCATTTTGCAATGTATACATATGTCAAATCATTATGTTGTACATCTTAAAGGAACACAACATTATTCTTCAATTATCTCTTACTAAGACTTGGGCATTTCTCTTCTATGTTAACATTTTATATAGTTCAGGACAGGGTATAGTAACTTCATTGTATTGAATGATCATCCCCTAACAATAGCTGCTACATTCCCACATGGTGTGAGGAACAGTTTCATTGATAGTTTCTTTTGCAGTGAAGAACTTTTTAGCTTGATGTAGTCCCTAATTTGTTGTTATTTTTATTTCTTTTGCATTTGGTGTCGAATTTCAACTCTTTTCCAAGACCTAAGCCAACTTGCTTACTATCTTTCTTTTCTTCTAGGAGTTGTAAACGTTGGGTCTTCAAATCTTTAATCCATTTAGAAATGACTTGCATGTGGTATAAAATAGGGATCCATTGAAATTCTTTTGTATGTGAATGTCTAGTTTTCCTTACATCATTGATTGAAATAACTGTTCTTCCCCATTGTATATTTTTTTACATAACTTTACATAACTTAATTTACCATTGGCTGAAGAGATAGTATGGGGCCAAGGCACTTGGCTTGCATGAAGCTGACCCTGATTCAAGTACCTGAAATCACGTATGATCTCTCAAGCACTTCTAGGGATCACTTCTGAGAGCAGAACCAGGAATAGCCCCCAAACACCACGAGCAAAATAAATAAATAACACTCCCTCCAAAAAATAAATAACTTGTCTAAAGTTATATGGTTTTATTTATGGGACTTCTCTTCTAATGATCTGTATCCCTATTTTTATGCCCATACCTGTTTTTCTTGTTGTAATCATTTGTAATATTATAATCATGTAATATAATAATCATTGTTTGACATCAGGAAGTATGCTGTTTCTAGTTTTGTTAATTTTTTCCCTTTAAATTGCTTTGGTCCGGGGCCCGGAGCAATAGCACAGTGGGTAGGGCATTTGCCTTGCATGCGGCTGACCTGGGTTCGATGCCTGGCATCCCATAGGGTCCTCCAAGCACCGCCAGGAATAATTCCTGAGTGCAAAGACAGGAGTAACCTCTGAGCATCGCTGGGTGTGACCCAAAAAGCAAAAAATAAATAAATAAAAAATAAAGATTGCTTTGGTTAATCAATGGCTGAACAAACAGCAGTACTCCAACATAAAAAAAAAAAGATTGCTTTGGTTACTTAGGGTCTTTTGTGCTTCCTAACAAATTTTATAATTCTTCCAATTTCAATGAAATCTGCCATTTGAAGCTTTTAGTTTTTGTTTTATTGTGTGGGGATCTCCCTGAGCAAGCCAAGGGTCTTTCCTGGCAATGCCTGGCCAGTCTGGCCAGTGGCTTAGCACTCAGGCCCAAGGAGGAAGTGTTGCTCAGATTCGATGGTACCAGGGAATACCAGGACCACCTTTGCCATGCTTGGGAGATTGTCCAAGCCACTGTCAGTGGTTTCAGAACCTAAGTGTCCCCCCAAACATGGGGAATGTCAATTTTTTTTCTTCAGGCTCTTGTAGAACTACTAATTACTTGTTCTTCCCCTCCTCAACTCAGAATAAATGGAAACTTGACATTCAGGCAACCCCTGGTTAAATCAAAGTCTTCAATAGTGCAGTCTAGCCCCTATCCAGCTTCCTAGCAGAAGGAAACTGGAATGTTTCTTCTTACCTGCTGCATTACTGATCCAGTGAGAACGATTGCTGGCAGTACTTTTGCACCCCCCCCCCAAAATAAAAAACCCTTTTGTTTTATGAGGACCGAGGGACTTGTGAATGCCAGACCTCATTAGTTCCTGCTGATGTGGGAACCCATTTGGTTAGAGTGGCAGCTGGAAGAGCTGAGACCCTAGCCATAGGGGACAGGCTTCTTCCGGGGAGAAGCAGGAGACTCAGTTGTAATATTGTCATGAACCATGGGGAGATTGTGGGAGTGTACCCAACAACTCTTTCAGGATTCCCGGGGGTGCTAGTCAGCTCTTCCATGGAGGCAGATTAGGAACCTCATGTAGCCGCTGAGAGTGAACTCTGTTTCCTCACAGGGAGGAGATGTGGTGATTGCACAGTTCTGTCTAGTCCCTCTATGCAGAGCTGGGCAAGAGGGACTGAGTATAGCCATAATAAGGGCTGGGTTATGTCTGGCATGCAGACCATCTGAAGCCCATGAAATCACATGGTCTGGCCCTGGCACCTGATGGGACACACACATGTACTTCTTATTGGCTGCTCGATGTCCATCTCCGTTTTGAATGGCCTATGACTGCTGTTGTAAGTATCTAGATGGCCCTTGGTGGGAAAGAGGTCCCCTATTCCTGCCATAGAGAATGCCTGTGTATCCGCTTAATGGTTTCCTTGTTCCCTAGAGTCCTATGGGACTCATGGATGTAAGTCACATTGGTCCTCAAAACTAAGTGCTTAGGAACCTCTACCTCTGGTGGCTGTCTGACAGCTGGGGTACTGAATGTATGACTTGAAACTTTTGCTCACCAGAAAAAAATCTGGGAGTTGGGGGTAAATTTCCAGTTCTAAGCTACTATGCTGGTATGGATTTGTGT
>JAOXYA010093666.1:0-11029 GCA_028565675.1 Sorex palustris
ACTCTCGGTAGCTTGCCGGGCTCTCCGAGAGGGGCGGAGAATCGAACTCGGGTTGGCCATGTTGGCCGCGTGTAAGGTGAAAGCCCTACCGCTGTGCTATCGCTCCAGCCCTTTTTAAGTATGTGTTAAAATAGGAAGTTGCAAGGCTGGAGGGAAGGCATGTTCCTTGAATACAACTTGCAGCTGCCATGACCCTTATTTTGAATCCAGGGCACCCACTGTGATCAACTGAGCACCGCCAGGTGAGACCCAAAACCAAGAGAAAAGAAAAAGTTGGACATTTTCTGGAAAATACTGTTTTCAAAACGGTGGCAGCCAGCTCTATCTCGCTCATCCTCGCCTCACATTCTTTAACATGGAGTGGGAGAAACAGGCTGGAGCCACATGGGCCTCGCAGCCTTCCTCTCAGGAGCCGGCAGGTGACCTTTCCGGCAGGTGACCTTTCCACTCTTCTTTCTCCCACAGGTGATTTGCCTCAGCATCTTCAAGTGATGATCAACCTCCTGCGCTGTGAAGATAAAATCAAGCTGGTAAGAGGAGATCAAAGTAGCAACCTTGGGTGCTGGAGTGATAGTACAGCAGACCCATTTGCCTGGCATGCAGCCAACCTGGGTTCAGTCCCCGACACCCCATATGGGTCCCCCAAGCCCCACCAGGTCTGTTCCCAGAGCACAGAACCAGGAGTAATCCCTGAGCACCACCAGAAAGCAAACAAAAAAGTAGCTCGTTTGAATGTTTAATCCTGACGTGCAGGAGCGGTAACTGCCTTCTGGCAGACTCTCCCAGTGCTCACACACCAGGGCCAGGTCTCTTCCTCCAGGTGCAGAAAGCCCAGAGAGAAGATACAGCAGGTCTTAATGGCTGTGCTCAGTGGGAATCTTCAGCCTCTGGATAGTGAACGTTTCCCATCCGACCCACTCTGGGCTCCTCTGAGCCAGGCCCTGCCTCTGGAGATCAGAGCAGGACTTGGCTCCTACCCTCAAGGCTGTCATCGTAGCACAGCCGGGAGGGCATTTGCGTTGCATGCAGCCGACCCAAGTTCCAGCACCCCATATAGTCCCCCTGAGCACCGCCAGGAGTGATTCCTGAGTGCAGAGCCAGAAGTGACCCCTGAGTATCACCAGGTGTGACCAGAATAAATAAATAACAACCCTGGAGAAACCTTTCCTGATAGAGGTTGAGGAGACGGCTTGGAGGGCTGCAGCAAAGACCTGTCCTGTCCACACCTCCGAGTGTGATGCCCGAGCACCACCAGGGTTAGTCACCCTGGTGACCTCTAGCACAGCCCGAGAGGCTTCACAAACCCAGCGGACACGGTGGAGAGGGGAAGAGGGAGGTGGGGAAGCACAGGTCTGGGCCTCGGGCAGGGAGGGGCCGCCCCGGGCAAGTGACCTGGTGACCACATGTCTGTGCTGCAGGCCGTGCGCTTGGAGAGCGCCTGGGCAGAGCGCGTGCGGTACATGGTGGTGGTGGACAGCAGCGGGCGCCAGGACACGGAGGAGAGCATCCTGCTGGGCGTCGACTTTTCTAGCAAGGAGAGGTGAGTCCTGCTGCTGGGACGTGGCACAGGTGGAGGTGCCTGACGGTCCATGGCAGAGAGCCCTGCAGACAAGAGGACAGGACATTTCTATGCCTGTGGACCAGGCTCTTCTGGCCGTGCTCCAGTCTCTGTATTCGGCACAGAGGTCATCCAGAGGATGGGGAAGTTTCACACTAGTGTGGGTGGGGTACTGTTGGGGAGGTATGCAGCCTGGAGGGCTCCCTGAAAGAGGTGATAGTTATGTCATTGAACATGTGCCCCCAAGCAAAGGCAGGAGCCAACCCCCATGAGGCAGGGAGCACTGGACAAGACTGTGCATAGAGTGAGTGCAGGTGATTAACAGGAGTCTCGGCCAAGTCTCTTCCGGCAGCCTCATCCTGGCCTGCCCAGCCCTTGCCTGTGGGCCCTTGCTCAGGGGCCTTACAGAGATTTGGGCTTTCCTGGTGATGGGAGGCCAGGCGTGTGTGTCCCAGACCCTGGTGCGTGTGGAATGAGGGCAGCCCACTGGCTGCCAGTGGGCCCATGAGACCATTGTACGCTCTGTAATGTGGACCCCTGAATTTGTGCTCCATTCGTCCATGCTGTCATTGAGCAGACAGGACCCATCTCGGGCAGCAGGCCCACCCTGTCCATTCTGCACTGTCCTGTCCCTGTGTCGAAGCAGGAGGCCCAGCCCATCCACTCCGTGCTGTCCTGTCCCTGTTGGGGCTGGAGCCCATCCATCAGCAGTGCACAGTCCCCACCTCTGACCTAGAAGCATAGTGGGGAGAGCCATGGCCACCCCTGAACCACAGCCTGCAGGCACAGGGTGGCGGCTCTCCCCTAGATGACTACACCTCTGCTTGTTCCCAGGGCCCGTGCAGGAGTCCCCGGGGAGTGAGAGGGAATCTCACCCTGCTCTGGGCTGGGCCAGAGGGAAGGAGTCTGGGTCAGGAAGGAACTGCAGCATGACCTAGCTGGGGACTAGGGGTCCAGAGAAGCTCCCGAGAACACCTACTCTTGGCACAAGCAGAACCCCGTCCCTGGGTTCTTGCTGGTGTGGCTGTGAGCCAGAGGCAACCACGGTTGACTCTCGCTGCCCTGCTCTGCCCACGCCACCTTGGGATCACTGCTACAGCACATCAGTTGCAAATGTTGAATTGGGTGGAGACCGTGGTGGGCCCTGGGCAGCACTCCCCTGATCCCTGCATGAGCCCTTCCCCGACTCCCCTGCACACTCCCCCTGGGGTGGGCCCTCGACTGCAGGCCCCCCAAGTTTGTTCCTTTCCAGCTCAGTGGAGAGCCCCCCATGCTCCTTCCCACCCGTGGCCCGACCTTGCCTCCCTTCAGCCCTGGCTCCAGTTCCCGCAGGGTCCCCTCTCCCGGGTCCTCACACTTCCACAGAGGCCCAGCCCCCACCCTCAGCCTGGGACCCTTAGCCACTCCATGGTTGGCATCTTGGGCCTAGGGGGTCCAGAGCACGGGGAACTGTGTTGGCTGGATGCAGCTGCACTCTCCTCCTGCGTGTTTGGGGGTGGGTGCTGTAGCCCCCCATTCGCACCCCCCGCTCTACCTAGCACCAGACCAGCCCTGTCCTCCCCAGAAGCCTAGGGGGATAGCCAGTCTTTGGCTCTTGTTTCCTTGGTCTGGGAGTGAGCCTGGGGGCTGTCCCTAGTGGTGAGGCACTGCAGGCACGAGTGCCCTGAGTCTTCTCAGCATATCCCTGCACAGCTGCTCCACAGACACGCATAGTTGTCCTCCCTATCCCCGTGTTCCAGAACCCTCCACACACCCTGGGAGGGCCAGGGGCCATGTGCTCCTCCTCCCCTGCCCACTGAGCTAGGCCCAGCTCCCTCCCCCTCGCCCCCATGTCAGCCCCCAGGATGCCCTCACTGTGCAGGAAGAACAGCTGTCCCAGACTCGCACCGTGTCCACGTGCCCCACGGGCTGTACCTCGCCAGGCTCTCCCTCTCCCTGTGAACGGTGGGCTAGGGCATACCCCTTGTTCCCATCAGATGGTGCCAGGCTTGACCCCTACCACCTGTCCCAGGTGCTGGAAAGGGGATGAGTCTTCCGCGCCCCCGCTCCCCAACCCTGCACTGCCACCCCATGCCTGCACATACTCGTGTCAGCCGCTTCTGTGCCTCTTCAGCTCTGGCTTAAGAGCTTGGGGAACTTCCATAAATACTAATTTGTGGTTCTCCCCAGGAGACAGAATTAGCCGTTCAAGAATGGGTAGGACTGCAGGGGGGCCGGGGCTTTGCTGAGTACAGCCCTTGCACAGACAGGAACAGGAAGTGAGAGTCCGGGGGCCTGTGCTCGGAGGAAGCTGTCCCTTGAGCCGCAAGGCTCAGGTCTGGACGGTGTGGGGGAGGGGATGTCCTCAGGACCCCCGGAGAGTGGCGGAGCCGGCCCCTGCCCAGGCACAGGGGGCTCCACAGGCAACTCTTCTGAAAATGCTCTCTCTGGGTGCCTCACCAGAATCCAGGGACTTTGATAAATGGGTCCCTTGCTGTTCCCAGCAGGTCCAGCCTGCAGGCACTAGGGATCAGGTTGGGATGGGCCAGACAAGCAGATGAAGGAGTTTTATGGACGGGGATGGCAGGAGTTTTTCAGTTCCCAGAGACTGAACCACACGCGCAGGGTAAATCCTCTGCCACATGGCTATGTGGATCTGTGCCCCAGGAGACTGGGTTTGGGTTTGGGGTTTTGGTTGTGTGCTTTTTTTGTTGGGGTTGTTTTTGGCCATACCTGGTGCTGCTCCAAGCTGCTTCCATCTTGGTGCTTGGGGGTTGCTCCTAGCAGAGCTTGGGAACTAGAGCTGAGGATCCCGCTGGGGGGGGGGGGGCGGGGGGGCGCAGGGAGGAACTCTAACATGCAAAGCCTGCACTCCGGTCCTTTGAGTCATCTCCCTGGCCAGCCCTCCCACTCAGCTGATTTTCAAATCTTTGTTAACTATCTGATTTTTACAACTATGGGCTCTAGACCTGACTCAGCAGTAGAGCTCACCCCAGGTGTGTGAGAACTTGGGTACCATATCCAGCAACAAAACGTGTAAGTAGACATTTTTAATCCAAAAACAGCAGCTGAGCAGAGGTGCAGAAACGGGCCTAGAAATGAGCTCCGCTTCTGGGACAGGCACTCCCCGCCCCCCTCACCCAGGACTGGGGGCTGGGGGTTGCCCACGGGGAGCTCCGTGGCCCTCGCTCCAGGCCCCTTCTCTCCCCTCCGCAGTAAGAGCTGCACCATCGGCATGGTTCTGCGGCTGTGGAGCGATACCAAGATCCACCTCGATGGCGACGGGTGAGTCATGCCACGGGGATGCGGGGCCTTGGGGAGCGTGGCACCCTGGGTGAAGTGGCCGCAGGAGCAGGGGATGGGGTTAGGACTGGGTCTCCAGGCCCGTCTGTGGCATGCCTGCGCAGCCAGAAGCCGGCTTTCTGCCATGGCGGGGGGATGTATTCTGCCCGCGCTCCTGGCACTGCTCCGGAGAGGGAGGTCACTGGGCAGGGGCCCACCGTGCGTGCAGGTGCAGGACAGGCCTGCAGCCAGCTGCCCACAGAGTTTCTAGGGCCACTTTGGGGCAGAGGAAGAGGCCTGGGCCTGTGGACCAGGGCTGAGAGACGGACAGAGGGGTAATGGGACAGGGCACTGAGGGTTTAAGACTGAGGGATGGACAGAAACTTACGGAGAGGGGCTGAGAGATGGACAGTGGCCAAGGGATGGACAGGGCGGAGGGACGGGGCTAAGACCCATTGAGCTCCTGTGTTCCCTTGGGGGGTGGAGGGGAGACAGTGGGTGTTTGGTGAGTGGAAGGAGCAGAATAGGATATTGTTCCTCCACTAGAATCACACAGGAAAAAGTCGGCTGCCTCTTGTGGGGGCTGGGCAGCAGGTGGACTGTCCTTAGACACTGCCTGTCTCACACGCTTTGCTGAGCTTCCAGGTACAACTTGCATGGCTGAGCTGGAAACAGTCTTCTGGGGCCTGGGAATGGGGTTTTCTGCAGAGTGTACACTTCCACGTATGAGTCCCTGATTTCAGCTGGTTCTGCACCGCACTGTACCCCCCCACCCCACCCCACCCCCCAAAAAAAAACCTCTCCCAGATCGCATGTCTCTTTTTTTGGAGGCAGGATGGGATAGCGCTACTCACACCTTATTCCTGGCTCTGTGCTCAGGGATCACTCCTGACAGGGCTTGGTAGAACCGCATGGGGTGCCGGGGTTCCAATCACACCAGGTCAGCTGTGTGCAAGGCAGGCGCCCTAACTCCTATCCTGTCTCTCCAGCCCTGTGGAGCCCGTCATGACTTTGCTTCTGCCCTTGTCTCAGACGATTGTCCTGGGGTCCCCCAGGGGCCTGCTCCTGGCATCTCCCGGGGACCTGGGGAGCAAGCTGGCCTCACCCAGAGGGTTGTCTGTCTCTGCTTTTCTCCCCAGTGGCTTCAGCGTCAGCACGGCAGGAAGGATGCATGTCTTCAAGCCCGTCTCAGTGCAGGCCATGTGGTAAGTGTGACTTAGGGACTGTCAGCCCCGGGCATTTTCCCAGTGGACAGACCGTGACTCGAAGCTCCCACTCCCTCCCCACCCCCAAACCAACCTTGACGCTCACTCAGATTCTTCCCGTGTGTGGTGAATAACAGAGGGTAGAAAGTGGACCGTTTCTAGAGCTGTGCCAGGTGTATTGGCACCTAGTCCATTAGTAGAATGTTCTAGAGCCAAGCCCACGCTCTCCCCTTGCAGAAGATCTTCACACCCAGAATGGGTCACCCCACTTGCTGCTGCATCCATTTCCACTGGTGGACATGCCCCTTTGATGGGCACGCAGGTGGGCGCCTCCTTTGGGGCTGGTACAGAATTGAGTTGCTGTGAGCTTTGGGGTCCAGCCTCTCTGTTTGAGTCCCGCCTGCCTTTCTTTGGGGTGTTTGCCTCGAAGTAGGATTCTGTGATCCTACGGGATTTCTAGATCTTTCTCCCCTGAGAGCCACCTGGGGAACCACCCCACCGACTTCTGTCAGGAAACTGAGTCCTCTTCCGGGTCCCAAGCCATGGTGTTGTTTTTCCTCACAGCGGTCCTTTGACGAGTGGTAAGAAGTGATGTCTGTCATAGTTCTGATTTGTGCCAGTGCAGCAGTGGCGTCCCAGGGCCCCCTTCGGGCCCTGTGGGTCTCACGTGTCTTCTCTGGAGAGCAGTGCACTGTGCTGGGGCCCGAGCCCTAGGAGAGATGGGACACATTTGTGCCCTCACTGGGAGGAAGAAGGGGCTCATGGGGTGCGGGGCTGCAGGCTGGATGTGAGCCATCCGAAGCTGCTCCAAGTCTGGCAGCCATGTGTTGTGTGTCAAAAGGCTATACAAGTCCTCCCTGACCCAGCGGGCAGCACCAGCTGTCGGGAGCAATCTGGGAGGGCTTCTGGGTGGCTCCTCCCACCCCGAGTTTCAAGACCTGACTCTTGGGATCCCTGACCCCAGCTCTTCGGGACAGGCAGTCCCGCCAACAGTGGGGCCCCAAGTTCACGGTGCACTGGGTCTTCGCCTCTGTTGTGCCTTGCACTGCCCTCAGCTCGGGGTCATTTAGGAGGAAATGGCGGAATCTGGATGCTTCAGATTTTTCTGAGTGTCCCTGGGTCATCTGTCCTCCCTCCATCCCTCCTGCTCTCTCTGTCCCCCACCCCCCGTGTGCAAGGACTCTTTTCCTTAGGAAATGCAAGCTCCTCCCTAAGAAAGGTCCTGGAACATTGAAGGGGACTGGGGGGGATGTGAGGGGCCGCAGTCTGCAGTCTGCCGTGCTGTACTTACTCTTCGAGACTTGCCTTCAGCAGGGCTTTATGTCCTGGCCGCGTCCAGGGGCGCCCCAACCTCAGAAGGAAGTCTCTCCTCCCGGGGGGTTCACTCACAGGCCATGGAATGACTGGGGTCCAGGAGAGACTTCAGCAGTTGTTCTGTTTCCGTGGGCGGAACTGGGGATCATTCTGTCCCTCGGAGACACCGACCGTGCTGGGGCCTGAGCCCTAGGAGAGACGGAATACAGTAGTGCCTGGGGATGGTAACTGGGGATCATTCTGTCCTTTCGGAGTCACCTGCCAGTGCTTTGGAGCCGGGTTCCTGGAGCTTCCTACTGACCATGCCCAACCCCCTCGCCCAGGTCAGCGCTGCAGGTCCTGCACAAGGCCTGCGAAGTGGCTCGGAGACACAACTACTTCCCCGGAGGCGTGGCGCTCCTCTGGGCCACCTACTATGAGAGCTGCATCGGCTCCGATCAGAGCTGCATCAATGAGTGGAACGCCATGCAGGACCTGGAGTCCACGCGGCCCGACTCTCCAGCCCTGTTTGTGGACAAGTAAGCAAGGCCAGCAGCGCCCTGGCTGCCACAGCTCGAGGGGGGCCCTCCCCCTCTCCAGCACCCCACCCTCATCTCCCTTGTAAATCACAGGCCAGATTTACAAGGACAGATTCAGCCTGGAGCTCCTTCCTGGGGAGCAGGTCCCTGACTTCTGCCCGAATCTCAGAGTCGCGGGCGGTCCGCAGGCCACCTCTCTGGCTGTGCTCAGTGCTCAGGCGGGCCCATCCACTGCCAGTGCAGAGACGTCACCAGTGCGGCTGCTTCTCCGGATGCAGACAGAGGCAGCAGGGAGGGTCACAGGCTGGAGGTCACACTCGGTTCTAGTCTCCCTCCTCGAAAGGAAGGAGTTCCCCCTCCTCTCGGTTAGGACCCTCGTTAGGACCCTGGGTCACAGGTCACAGCATCTTAAGGGGGCCAAGGGCAGAGGGAGCAGCTAGAGTGAGGAGAGGGCCAGAAGCCATGGAGTGGTCATGAGGGCTGATGGGGAAGCGAGTGACCTGGGAAGATCGGACAGGGAGAGTTGCCCTGGAGGGAAGCCATGGGAAGCCCACAGTTGCTGAGTCCAGGTCAGGAAGGTCCCAGCAGGGTGGTCACAGGTCACAGTGCCATCCAGGGCGGAGACCCAGGCAGGCTGCAGGGGCCTATCGCTGCCACTGGGAATCCTACTCCAAAGGCGTGAGCCGGTGACATGCCCCAGCGCATCTGCCTGCTGCACCTGTCACCCACCCCTGCCCTCTGCACTTGCCTGTCACACCTGTGCTGTGTGCACCTGTCTCCTCCCCTGCCTGTCACACCTGTCCTCTGAACTGGCTTCCCGCACCATAAGCATCTGAGATCTGGCAGACTTTGACCCTCCGGCCTCCAGTCTTCCTTCCCTTCCCTAAAATTCCTTCATTTCCAGGCCAACCGAAGGGGAAAGGACTGAGCACCTCATCAAAGCCAAACTACGAAGCATCATGATGAGCCAGGACCTCGAGAATGTTACCTCCAAAGAGGTGAGCAAGTGCTTCCCTGTTGGCGGCCTTCACGTGGCGCGCGGCACCAGACCTGGGAGTCCAACCGCAGGACCCTTCTTGACCAGCTCTGAGGCCCTTCCTGAGAACCCCGGGGATCCTGCAGATTGTTCTAAGCCCCCTCTGGCCTGAGGCACCTTCAGTTCATTCGCTTGGCAATGTCGCAAACCTGATTTCTTCCACATTCCAGTGGGGTGGCCCTGAACCATCTTCCATCTGCCCTGGGGTGGTGATGATTGTTACTTGTGTATTTTTTGATGCGTTGGAAGGGGGGAGGGAGGAGATTCCAGCAGCACTCAGAGATTATGCCTGATTCTGGGCTCAGGGATCATTCCTAACTGCTTGGGGGACCAATTACAGTGCTGGGGATTAAATCTGGATCGGTGACAGATAAGGCAAGTGCCTTATCCACTGTACTAGTCTCTAAAAAAATAAGAAGACTAGAGCGGGGTAGGAAGACATCCAGGGCACCTATTTCATATGTTCAGGCAGCGCTGAGGGGGCCCTAGCATCCTCGTATTACTGGCCATCCTAGCACTGGGTTCTCTCCAGGTGGGCAAGCATCACTAGGTGACCCTCAGGATCCCTGAGCATTGCTTAGGATGCCCGGAATTTTGGAGGAGGGAAATCATAGGATGGGACCTTTCAAAAGCAAGATAAGAAACTAATTGTAGGTGCTGAGACACAGTACAGCAGGTAAGGCGTTTGCCTGGCACGTAGCTCACCCAGGCTTGATTCCCCACCATCCCATAGGGTCCCCTGAGTACCGCCAGGAGTGAGTTCTAAGTGCAGAGCCAGGAGTAACCCCTGAGCATTGCCAGGTGTAGCCCAAAAACCAAACAAATAAATAAACAAAAACAGTTGTAGTGAAGGTTTTGGGCGGGATGTACTTAGTAGCATGTTGTAAAATTGTGTTTGTGCTCTCAACTCAGTGGGGATGGTCCCATGGGAATCAGTTGCTTTTCCGGAAACAGTAAATTTCCCACAGTCACACCTAAGGCCACGGCCTCCAGCCACGCCTGTGTTCTCCCCAAGAAAACTTCTGGGAAGTGGTTTGTCCTGTGGCTGCACTCCTTGGGAAGTAAGCCAGCTGCTCTGGTCTGACCCCTTCCCCTGACGTCCCCCGCCCTGCAGATCCGGAATGAGCTGGAGAAACAGATGAACTGCAACCTGAAGGAGTTCAAGGAATTCATCGACAACGAGATGCTGCTCATCCTGGGCCAGATGGACAAGCCTTCCCTCATCTTTGACCACCTTTACCTCGTAAGCGCAGCCACAGGCTCAGGTTGTGGGGTGGGTGGTGGGGAGGGGGGAGACGGGGGAGTGGCAGGCCCCAGGCCAGCCACAAGCAGGCCGCAGGAGGGAAGCACTTGGATGGCAGGGGACTTGACCCTGACTCCTGACAGACACCCCCATCCCCTCCCGCACCCTTCTCATCGCGGCCCTCTGGTGCTCGCAGGCAAGGCCGCATGCTCTGGCTGTTGGGAAGCTCTTGCCCTCGGTCGGCAGGCGCTCCTTTCCAGATGCTCCCCTGCCTCTCCCGCTGCCATCACTTCACACAGTTGCCACCAAATGGCTTGGGAGGCGGAGGTGCTCGAATCCCACATACCCAAGGGAGCCTGTGCTCCCGGCCCCAGGACTGAGGCTGAGACCCAGGAAGAGGAGTATTTGGTGATACATCTGATAATGCCAAATGTATTATCTGGCTGAGACCCAGAGGAGAGCTGAAAGGCAGCTTTTTCTCTGTATAGCTCCCTCCCCTCCATCTCCCTCGGATTCTTTTCTTTTTCTTTCTTTTTTTTTGGGGGGGGGTGTTTTCTTGGGTGGGAGGTGAGTGCTGAGGACTTACTCCTGGCCTTGCATCCAGACATTTCATGCCTCAGCGCCCCATACAATTCCCTGAGTCCCTTCAGGAGTGATCCCTGAGCACAGAGCCAGGAGTCAGTCCTAAACACAGCAGGATATGGCAAAAAAAAATCATAAAATGCATATTGAGGACGAGAGCAGTGGTACAAGGGTTAAGGCACTTGCCTTGCATACACCAGACACTCAGCCCCACTTTGTTTTTTGTTTTTTTTTTTTTTTTTTTTTAATTTTATTTTATTTTTTTTTTTTACTTAAAAAATTTTTGAGCTTGGGTTTTAGTTATACAACCAT
>JAOXYA010093676.1:0-22957 GCA_028565675.1 Sorex palustris
GTACCTACCCCATCTGGGACTTCCCGGCGATCTCGGCTCTTTTTGGAACCTGGTGCATTCTCCGGGAGCTGTGGGCCCAGTGCTCCATGTGGTTCTTTGCTTTGGCTGTATGGTATCGAGAAATATTCTTTTCATGTACCACATCATTCTATTTTGAATTTGATAATTTAGATAACCTTTTCTCAATGAAGGCTATTTCAATTCCAACAACAAGATCTTAGGCCTTTGAAATTCTCTGGATTTACTTTCTATGTTTACTCCTGCTAGCATTATAGTAATGGATTTGTCCCATTGATCACAGCTGCAGACTGCATGAAGGCCTGTATTCAATTCTTCAATAAGTTACTGATAATTATTTTGTATAAAACTCCTAAGAAGTAATTCATAAATGTTCTTTTTTGTCACTGTACATCCTTGGGAGTTTAGGATCTAAACTGGACAGCAGAATTAAAGGATTGAGATGAGTCATATTGAAAGTAAATACCAAACATTACTTTAAAATCAAAACGCAAATAGAAAAGAAACTTGCTACAACCCATGAAAATGAGAAGGGGCTTATATCCTGAGTAACTGTGAGTGTGTTACTTTGTACATCAAACTTTTGTTTTAGTGCCAGAACCTCTTCACTATTCTCCATGTTACTGCATCTCTTTCAACATCACCAAGCTCCGAGGAAAACTAGAGATGGTACATCAGAAGGGAGACAGGAAGTCACAAGCACCCAACACCAGCACAGGAAGCACAAGCAGAGCCACTGCTTCAATGACCATTAAGTTTGTAAAATATGCTTGAGAACTCATTGCTTCCACCTTTGTTTAGGTGGCCTTTCATAAGCTTTATACTTGCCTTGTTCTTAGGATGTTTCACAACCAAATGATTATGTGATTAAGAATCATTCTTTTGGGGCTGGAACGATAGCACAGTGGGTAGGGCGTTTGCCTTGCACATGGCCAACCCGGGTTTGATTCTCAGCATCACATATAGTCCCTTGAGCACCGCAAGGAGTAATTCCTGAGTGCAGAGCCAGGAATAACCCCTGTGCATTGCCGGGTGTGATGCAAAAAGAAAAAAAATCATTCTTTCAAGGCATCACTTTATTCTTTTAGCATTCTGTTGAGACTGAAACAGTCCTCGAAGCCCTAGTCAAACAGGGCGTTCAAACTCAGTACATCTGGATCCTCTGTGAGCTGTATTATAGATTCACCACCAGGATCTCACCATTGTACAAGGAAGTGATCATCGACATAAAGAGAGGGGTTTGGCAGAGTGATACCATTTCACCAAAACTCTTCAGAGCCACACTTGAAAGCATCATGAGATGACTGGAATGGGAAGGAATGGAAGTGAAGATAGATGGTCAGCAACTACACCACCTCCACTTTGTGATCACATCGTTCTAATGATGCCAAATATTAGCCAAGCAGCACAAATGCTGGCTGACTTCGACCGTGAGTGTGGAAAGGTCGGAATGCAGCTGAATCTCACGAAGACAATGTTTATGAAAAACAAACTAGTTCCTGATGTTCCATTTGCTCTCAATGGAATGAACATCTCTGAATGCAGCAGTTATGTATACCTAGGTCGAGAACTCAACATGACCAATGACCTGGCATCTGAGCTGCACAGGAGGAAGAGAGCAGCATGGAACACCTTCAGGAGCATTGAAGAATAGCTAAGAGGATGAAGAATCTATGGCTCTGGACACATCTCTTCAACTCCAACATTCTCCCTGTACTAACATATGCCTCAGAGACCTGGGCCCCACGAAAACAGGATGAGAACGCTGGTAGTCTCACCCAAAGAGGGATTCAAAGAGCTACGCTTGGAGTATCACGCTTCACACAGTGAAAGAAAGAATCTAGAGTTCCGACCTCAGTCGAAGATCGAGAATCAGGAACACTTTCTCGTTTGCCAAGACATCGAAATCAGATGGGCTGGACACATAATGTGATTTGAAGATGACTACTGGACTAGAGCTGTTACCAACTGGACTCCACGTAACTCCAAAAGAACATGTGGCACCTACAAGATGATCAGACTTCTTCATCAAGACCCTGAACAAACAGTTTGAGGCTCTTCATGTTCCTGTTGTGAGCAGACGCCATCCAATGGGCTACACTAGCACGGACAGGGACAAATGGAGATGTTACTGGCGCTTGCTCGAGCAAATCGATGAGTAATGGGATATCAAGTGATCAAGTGATTTTATTTTTGGCTATTTGGGTCAAACTAGGTGATGCTCAGGGGTTATTCCTGGTTCTGCACTCAAAAATTACTCCTGGTGGTGCTCAGAAGAACATATGGAATGCTGGGGATGGAAGCGAGCTCAGCCGAATGCAAGGCAAAGGCCCTATCTGCTGTACTATCACTCTGGCCAGCAACATGTAATTTTAAAAGTACCCATTGTCACTGTCACTGTCCTCCCATTGTTCATCAATTTTGCTCTAGTGGGCCAAGTAATGTCTCTATTGTTACAATTGTTACTGTGTTTGGCATATCAATTACATCACAGGTAGCTTGCCAGGCTTTGCTGTGAGGGCGAGATACTCTCGGTAGCTTGCTAGGCTCTCCAAGAGGGGTGGAGGAATTGAACTCGGTTTGGCCATGTTGGCTGCTTGCAAGACAAACGCCCTACCCACTGTGCTATCACTCCAGTCCCAGGTAAAAGTGCAAATCTATCTAGTGTCTCAAGTTGTGAATTCTTTTATGTGGCCAGGGGATGCAGGAAAGAGTTATTGCTATATACATTTGCACAAAATATAGCATTTGGGATGTAATATACCAAATCAGCAGATTCTGTAGTTTTAATTTTTCTTTCTCATACTTATTTGATGCTCATGATTGAAAGTCTTAACTGTTTGAGTAGAGAGAGGGGGCATAGTGGCTAGTCCCAGCAGTGCTCAGGAACTTTTTCTGACTCTGTTCAGGAATGACTTCTGGCTGTGCTTGGACCCTTATGTAGTAGGGTGGGAGGAAATGAACTTGGTCAACTGTGTGCAAGGCAAGTACCTTATCTAGGCACTATCTCTCCATTACCTTAATGTATTATTCTTAAGTTAAGTTTTCACATAGGTTACCTTAACCAGGATAAACAGACAATTCTACTTTATAAAACTTTGTTTTGTGCAATGGTTTATGAATAAAATTTCTGCTTTTTTATGACTGTTTCATGTGGTGTAAGGTCCCAACTCATTTGGGGGGCAGTGGAGGTCAGAGGATGCTGATGTATGGGTGAGGGGGCTCACTCTTGGTAGTGTTCAGGTACCACAGAATACTGGGACTGAACCTAAATTAAACTTAAATATACTTCAGTGTTCTAAACAAATGATGTGAGTTAGAAATATAAAGATGAATTTGGGAAATAACTGAGTATAAAGTGAGTTTGTAAAATATAAAGATTTTGCTCCTGCACTGTGAATTCCAGTCTTATGCCATAACATTTGAGAAGAAAATTGTACATCCACACACTACGGTGAACACATTACTGCTCTGTTGACCTTTTAAGTGACGTGATGAACAGAATTAAACAGTGTGACAATTGGGTAATAAGAGGCTATAAACCGAATTTTGTACTAAAAAAATAGAGCACAACCAATATGCAGTGCAATGATTGGGCAGTGAGATATAGTAATGCCTGGGACAGGACTGATAAAAGGCAGGAGATGCAGCATTTTTAGCTTGCTTTCCCTGCTAGCTTACTGCTCACTCCCTGCCCTATTCAGCTCTGTCCACACTTTGGCCTCTGTCCATAGGACTCCAGTGTAGAAGAGAAGCAGGCACTTTCTAACTTTTCTTTCCCATCAAAGCACATAATTGTGATATACCAAATCAGCCGATTCTGCAGTTTAATTGTAGTATACCAAATCAGCAGATTCTGTAGATTCTGTACAATTTTGTGCTTTGATGGGAAAGAAAAGTTAGAAAGGGCCTGCTTCTCTTCTACACTGAAGTCCCACTTCATTGTAATTTTTGACTCTGAATTCAGTCTTCCTCATGCTCAGAGCTGAGGCGAACTGCTGCTAAAGCACACATAGTTTAGATATAACTTAAAGTAACTGGGCAACCTGAATTTAGCTACCATGTACATATAGAATATATTTTAAAATGTAGCACTATAGCACTGTCCTCCCATTGTTCATAGATTTGCTCAAGCAGGCCCAGTAATGTCTCCATTGTGACACTTGTTGTTATTGTGTTTGGCATATCGAATACGTCACGGGGAGCTTGCCAGGCTCTGCCGTGCGGGCAAGATACTCTTGGTAGCTTGCTGTGCTCTCCAAGAGGGGTGGAGGAATCAAACTCAGCTCGACCAGACCGGTCACATGCTAGGCAAACACCCTACCACTATGCTATCAAATAATATATTAAATGTATCTATTTTTTTATCTTACTAAATATTAAGCTCCAAATGATTTGAGATTACGGATTTAAATATAAAATTTTTTCTTCTTCCTAGGATGAGGAGCTATAAAATTTGAACCTATAAATTTGAAGGTGAGATAGGGTGATATAAAGTTTTTAAATTAGATTAAGTTTATCTCTACTTCCATTTTCTGATCATTCTCATGTTACAAGGTGTCCTGTCTTTTTGAATGCTTTTGGAATTATAATAAAAGTAAAAATGACCTTTTTTTTATTTAAACATTTTTTTTTGCTTTTTGGGTCACACCCAGTGATGCACAGAGGTTACTCCTGGCTCTGCGCTCAGGAATTACCCCTGGCGGTGCTCAGGGAACCATATGAGATTCTGGGAATCGAACCTGGGTTGGCCGCATGTAAGGCAAACACCCTACCTGCTGTGCTATTGTTTCAGCCCCTTATTTAAACTTTTATTACAACTCCTCATTTTCATTTTGAATGGACAACAATGTTTCTAAATCTGAGCACATACGTGCTTCTGAAGAAAGCTCTAAGGCAGTAGTTTTCAAACATTTCTGTTTTTTATTTTTATGTTTTGCTTTTGTGGTCATACCTGGTAATGTTCAGTGGCTAGTCTTGGCTCTCCACTCAGGAATAACTCCTGCGGTGCTCAAATCAAATTAGTGGCCCATAGACAAAACTGTTTCAGAGCATTATAATAGAGTAGAATAACATAGATAATTGAATGGTACTTAATAAGTTCCATGGATGCATGGGCTTGGGGGTCACACTGTTATATGTAATTATGATTTGTCAAAATCATAAATGTGGGTTAGAGTGATAGCACAGAGGGTAGAGTATTTGCCTTGCAAGTTACCAGCCCGGGTTCAACCCCTGGGCTACTAATTTGATTTTGTAGCTTACTAAAAGTCACGTGGCTTAATTTGAACCTCCTAAGAGTTGCTCATTCTGGATAATTAGAATTGAAAACTAAACTCCTTATTGAATCAACACCAGAAATTGTGTAGGGATATGATAAGCACAAACTTTTGGCAGTACCTTTTCTGATTGCTTTCCTTGGTGTTCAATTACAATTATGTGCTTTGATAGGTAAAAAGGTAAATGTAAAGGCCCTCCCGTTGATTGTCGATTTGCTCGAGCGGGCCCAGTAACATCTCCATTGGAGACTTTGTTGTTACTGTGTCTGGTATATCGAATACATCACGGGGAGCTTGCCAGGCTCTGCCGTGTGGGCGAGATACTCTCGGTAGCTTGTCGGGCTCTCCGAGAGGGGCGGAGGAATCGAACTCGGGTTGGCCATGTTGTCCACTTGTAAGGCGAAAGCCCTACCGCTGTGCTTTGATGGGAAAGAAAAATTAGAAAGAGCCTGCTTCTCTTCTACAGTGATGTCAGATCTACTGGCTTTGCAATGCCCCTTAAGGATACACAGGAGACAGCTGCTAGCCAGTGGAAATATCAGTGCTTTGGCATTTAAGAGACAACTGCCTGGACTTTGCTGTGTCTCCAAATAAGAGATGTACCCTGCTTGCATAGTAGGGTATAGCCATCTCAATACTCATGGATTGAGACCCATTTTCACCCTTAGCTCAGTCCATACATTAATGTAGAACATATGGACTCACTTCTCTGTATTCTCCTGTCATTTCAACCGACAGACTTGAGCTTTGGTTTACTTGCATTTCCTTTTCAATCTGCCCTTTACCTTGTACCTTAGTCATGTATAATCCATTTCTGGAGAGAGTGGATCCCTAGTTCTTGCTCTTGACCTTAGAATGTTTTATACTGTTTCATATGCTCCTGCCTGCCACAGATCAAAATTATCTTAGATTTCCAGGAGTCATTGTTATGAATTATGTTGCTGATAACTTGGGTGCAAACAACCCTGAAAATATTTCCAGACCTGGTCCAATCTCCCTGTCCCCTGAGGATACTTTCTGACCCTATGTAGCCTTCATTATTCAATGAAAAGCTTATTCAATAACAGTTGCTCCTTCTATATCAGAATAACCACTTCCCCTTTAAGCATGTCTTTCACTAGGTTAGCTAAGAAAGATGCTCCTTCAAGTCCTTGAAGTGTTCCTGGAGCAAGTCTTCAGAAGCATGAATTTGAATGTTTCCTTCAAGCAAGGGTAAATTGCCTTCTGCTGAAAACATTTGTTGGCTTTGCCCATAATGACTTTCTAGCTGACCAGAACCACATGCTCAGGCACTGCACAGTTCCTTGCACCAATCAACCAGTGTTCCATGTCATCTCTGCCTATAACCCTAAGGCACGAGGAGGGACATTTTCATTGTTGTTGACAAGTTGTATTTTTTTAAAATTCTTTTGAAAGTTTTATTAAGACACCATGAATTTTAAAATTATTAATAGTTGAGTTTTAGGCAAACAAATCCCAGCATCGCTTTCAACTGAGAAGTTGTACTTTCATATGTATTTTTATCTTACTTTTTTTGACAATGATAAAAGTGTAATCAATCAGTAATAATGTTGTAGATTTATCTAAGGATTTCTGTAATGTGTTTTCTAGCTCCACTTAAAATTTTTTTACTAACCTATTATGTTTTAGTACTATTATTACTTTATTTGAAGGACCATATCCTAATATGCCCTTCACTTACTCCTGGTTCTGTGCTCAGGGATCACTCTAAGCTGATCGCTGAGTGAAATTGAACCTTGGTTGGGCACATGCAAGACAAAATGTGTCACCCAATTATACTATCTCTCTGCCCCCCAATGTTTTTAAAATGATTCAAATGAAGTATAAGGCATTTATCAAAGTCAAAACACTACCTATTCTCAATGATCATATTTTGATTGTTAAATACAATCAAGACTGCAAATACATGCATTTGATTGTAATTGGTCAATTAGTGACTAATATTGGAGACCCATTGGATTAACCATGGAATTTTACCATGTAGCTGCTGATGCTGCCTGAATTAGCAGTCATGTGTCTGTGAAAACAGAGAAACATCTAGCCCTCGTGAATAAAATATTTATTTATTTTATTTATTTTTGTAATAAAATTACTACAAGGGCTATGTCAATATACACGTCACCAAGGACAATAAGTGGTATAAAACAGGTGAAAGTATTAAGGAAAGTTTCTGGAGGTCTTTTGCTGGAGATTTGGATTTCTGAGAGGAAGGGCTCTGTGGCAAGAGTGACAGAAATCCTGTGGAGTCCAGCACCAATAATTCAGCACCAATGACTCATTAACTTTGGAAGCATTTAAACACTATACAATAAAGTAACACCTATAGCCAAACTAATGTCTATTAGCTAGATGACCACCTTGCAGTCATAGGTTTATTTCTGGCAGCAGTAAACACAAGGAATTTTTTCTTTTCTTTTTTTCTTTATCTTCTTTTTCTTTCCTTCTTTCTCTCTTTCACTCTTTTACTCTTTCTTTCTCTTTCTCCCTCCATCCCTCCCTTCCTCTCTCCCAACTTCCCTCTGTGTCAGCGACTCATTTATTTTTACTTTGCGTTCGTCCCACCCCGTTGAGGGGGCATTCTAGTTTTCACTGGGCTCCTACACCCCAGCTGCTCCCCTCCGCCCTTTACCAATTCAATCCTTCCTTCCCCCAAGGCCTCCTGAGTTTCCTGCCTTGTGCCGGCCGCTGCTTCGCAGGCGCCTAGCCCTAAGGCCGAGTACGTAAAGAGACACTCAGACACCGCAAACGGTGCTGTATTCGAGGTGTTCCCGGGGTTCATTTCCTTAGGCGGGGCCCGGGGCCACGTGCGCTGGTGCCGGGGGCGCGTGGTTCCCGCACCGCCGGGTGGGCTGCATGCAAGGCCAGCGCCCGTGCAGCCGCTCCCACCCACTCCCCGGGGCTTAAGGGGAGCGCGGGCAAGAATCGAATTCTGGGGGCTGTGAGACACAACGGGATGTTGTTCACTGAATTATAGAAAAAGTCTTCGGGAGGGAAAAAAAAAAGCCGGGGCGGGGCGGGGCGGCCGGCCGGGGCGGAGTCGGGAAGGCGCCCGACCCCGGTCCTGCAGCACCCGAGCGCCGAACGCCGAAGTCGGAGTTGCTCTGCTGATTCCACGAGCCCCACGAATGAGCCCTCACACCCGCTAAGTCGCTTCGCCGGAGGGGCCGGGCCGGGATACGGCAAACCCCGCGGGAGGCCGCGCGCCGGGCGGACGCCGAGAGGGCGGAAGTGCCCCGCGGCCCGCCACCGAGGGCGGAAGGACTCGTTGTTCCCGGGGCGGGAGAAGCCGGAAACTCCTGGCGCGTGGCCGGGGGGCCCCGCGGAGCGGCGACCGAGGGCGGGGCCAGTTCTTCAGCGGCCGATGATTGGTCGGCTCTGAGCCATAGCGGCCGGGGAGGCGGGGTTGGTCCTTTTGCGACCGGTGATTGGTCGATTCTCAGCCGTGGCGGCCGGGGAGGCGGGGCCGGTCTTTCCGCGGCCGGTGATTGGTCGGTCCTGAGCCCGGCGGCCGCTACGCGTGGGGCTGTCTTCCGACCTGGTGAGTCCCGGGTTCGGGTGTGACTCCCGCGGGCTCCCCACTTGCCTCTGTTCCCCCGACTCTCATCCTCCCCATCCGGCCACGCACTCCCAGATTCCCGAGGCGTCTCCTGGTTGGGCCGAGCCAGGCCCGCGCCTCCTGCGGGGCGAGAGTCCGCCTTTCTGGGCCGCGCTCTCGGCCCGGCCCGTCGTGCCACTCGGTGGGGGAGGGTCCATCCCGAGGGAAAGGCAGTGCGGGTCCGAGTGCGGCCCAGTGGACCGGATAGAGTCCCCGGGGTGGAGTTTGCAGGGGCCGGGAGGGAGAGGCTGCGGGAGGCCCTGGACATCAGGCAGGGGTGGGGTGGGGGGTCGGCGGAAGCGTACGGCGGGTCTGCAAAGCTGCGGGGTCGGAAATTTGGGAGGAAGCAGAGGGCTGTGAGCTAAGAGCTCTTGGAGACAGTCTCCTCCTACTTGTGGGTGGTTGAAGGAGCAGGACACTCCGCCCCCTGCCCCCACACGCGCACCCCTCCCCCTACCCTTCCCCCCTTCCTGTACTGGAAGAGTCAGGGAACCCTCTCCGTTTTAAGGATTTGGAGGCAGAGCTGCAGCCTGCCAGCAGATAAAGCGTGTGAAGGCCAGTAAATGTATTCCGGGTTTGGTTGTTGCTGTGGTGAACTTTAGTTTTCGGGGGAAGGGGGGATGTGGATGATGGGCCACACTTGGCAGTGCTCAGGGCTTACTCCTCACTCTGTGCTCAGGGATCACTCCTGGCCGGGTTGCAGGTTGGGGGACCATTTGGGGTGCCTCGGATTGAACCCACTCAGCTGTATGCAAGACAAGCATCCTACCCGACATGCTATCACTCCAGCCCTTAAACTTTTTTCCCCCTTCAAATTGTGGAAGTACAGAAAAATACAGATTATGACATACCCTGATGGGTCCTGAGGACCCAGCCTCAACCACCACTGGCCTCAGCATCCAATGACCTCCCCTGCCAGTTACACTACACATTTCTCAACTTGGCTTCAAGTGTACACTGACAATATATTAGTCTTTTTTTTTTTTTAAAGAAAGAAGATTCCTTTCATGTTTAATCGAGATGAGGTTCAGTTTTGCAAGATTAGGAGCATTCTGGACATTGGTCTCACAGAAGTGTGAATGTCGTGAATGCTACTGAACTGTGCACTTAAAAATGAGTAAGATGGTCAGAGAGAGAGGGCAGCAGATAAGGAGTTTGTCTTGCTGTGAACCCAGGTTTAGCCCCCTGCACTGCACATGGTACCCCCAAGCACTGCCAGGAGTGATCTCTGAGCATTGCAGTCTGTGGCCCAAAAAAGCAAAAAATAAAAAGAAGGGTAAGATGATAAGTATGACTCGACTTTCTAGCCATAAATCTTTTCAAAGTGGATCTCATACTATAAGGGGGATGACATCAAGGTGGTCATCCATCTTTTGGTGTAAAGTAACTGCTAAGGAGTGTTCCAAAGAGGGCATATAATGTTTTTGTTTTGGGGCTGCACCTGGGAGTGTTCAGGAATTATTCTTGGCTCTATACTCAAGAGGGCCAGGGCTTCCGGCATGGCTCAGGGACACTTGGCAATATAGATTAAAATTTGGTCAGCCAGGTGTAAGGCAGTCATTATATATATCTTTTCTTTTTAATTTATTTTTTACCTTTTGGTTTTGGGGGCTGCACCCATCTGTGCTTAGGGTTTACTTCTGGCTGTCTCAGGGGTCTACTCCTGGTGGTGCTCGAAAGGACCATAGGTGGAGTGGAGATGGAACCTGGGTTTGCTGTGAGCAAGCACCTTAACCCCTGTACTATCTCCCCAGCTCCAGCACTTTATGTTTTCATACCTCATAAGATTCTGAAACCAAGCCCATTAGTTTTGGTGCTCAGAGCATTGAGAGCCAACCTGGGATGGAGTTTATTTTGTTTTTGGTTTGTTCATTTGGGGGCCATACCTGACAATGCCCAGGGGTTACTCCTAGTGGCTCTGCATTTAGGAATCACTCCTGTTGGTGCTCAGGGAACCATATGAGATGCCAGGAATTGAACCCAGGTCAGCCCCATGCAAGGCAGATGCCTTACCTGCTGTACTATCGCTCCGGCCCCTGGGAGCCTTCTGTGCCACTGGTGTTGCCTTCTGATTTACACTAGAACCAAAGACTTGGGGATCAGATTTCTCCTTATCTTCCTCTTCCCTAACAGACAGAGGCTTTCCCTTTAATCTTTGGCTACTGTCCTGTGCCACTTCTTACATGCTGCTGGTGAGTGAAGTATGAATTCCCACACCCATTATTTGGGGTCCTCTGGGTAGTCTCCTAGATGGCCCCCTGTGTCGGTCCTTCACCCTCCCAGACAGCTGGTGTTTTACTCTTAGGCTGCCCCCCACATATCAGCTCTTGCCCCAAATTTGTTTCACAAAAGCATTTATCTGAAAGGACATATGCACATCAGTGTTCTTTGCAGCGCCTAGTACAATAGCCAAGATACTGAAACAACTCAGCTGCCCAACTGCGAATGAATGGATCAAGAAGTTGTGGCATACATACTCAATGGAATACTATGCGGTTGTAAGAAAAGGCACAATTATGCATTTTGCTATGACGGTGGAACTAGAAGACATCGTGTTGAGTGAAGTCAGTCAGAGGGAAAGGGAAAGATCACGTTGATCTCGCTCATGTGGGGTTTAAGGACACACAGTGAGGGAGAAGTATGACCAGAGGGAACCGAGGTAGATTGTTGCTCCACAGAACAACAATCTGGAGGCAAAGGGTGGGGAACAGAAACCAGAGGGACATTTGGGAACTTGGTAGAGGGCAGTGGGTATCCTGGTAGTGGGTGTGATGTTGATTGAAATGATGTAGGCACGAAACTGCTATTAACTGTTCTGTAAATCATCGTATCTTAGTAGGAGCTGCAGTGATAGTGCATCGGGTAGGGCGCTGGCCTTGCGCATACCAACCTGGATTCAGTCCCCGGCACCCCATGTGGTCCCCTGAGCCCCAGCAGAAGTAATTCTTGAGGCGCAGAGTTGGGAATAATCCCTGAATAATACCAGGTGTGGCCGCAAAACACACAAAACCCAAAAAACAGTACCTCTAGAAAAATTATAAAGAAAAACGGGTCAGTGCATGCAAGGTACATGCTTAACCTCTGTACTATCCAGCTTCTGGAGCTGAATTTCCCTTTTTCTTTTTTATGTTTTGTTTTGGGGACCACACCCTGTGATGCTTGGGTTATTCCTGACTGCTCAGGAGTGACCTTTGGCCGTGCTTTGGGGACCATTTGTGGTGCTAGGAAGTTTTATTTCAGGGCCACACCCAGTGGTGTTGAGAACTTACGCCTGGCTCTGTGCTAAGGGATCACTACTGGTGGACTGTTATGTGCTGGAAATTGAACCCGGGTTGACTGCATGCCAGAAAAATGTCTTTCCCCCTGTCCTATCTCTCTGGCCCAAACTCATTTACCCTTTAACTTCTTGGAAACAGTTGAGCCCTTGGTTAAATGAGTTTTAGGAATGCAAACATCATGTTACATCATAACTGCCTTTACATGGGAAATCATTTTCTTATGTTTTCCTTTGCAGGGAAAATGGAAGAGTTGAGTCAAGCACTGGCTGGTAGTTTTTCTGTGTCTCAGGATCTAAACAGTACAGCGGCTCCACATCCCCGCCTGTCCCAGTACAAGTCCAAGTACAGTTCTCTGGAGCAGAGTGAGCGGCGGCGCAGATTACTGGAACTGCAGAAATCGTAAGGGATTTTTTAACTCTTTGGCTACCGTCTCCCAGGTTTGGAAATTGGGGATCATTCAGAAGATTGAGCCTTGTCAGCATAGAACCTCCTTCTACATAAACCCTTTTTAGGTGGATATTCTTTTTTTGTTTGTTTGTTTGTTTCGGTCACACCCGGGGAGGCACAGGAGTTGCTCCTTGCTCTGAACTCAGGAATTACTCCTGGCAGTGCTCGGGGGACCATATGGGATGCTGGGAATCAAACCCGGATCGAGTGCAAGGCAAACACCCTGCCCGCTGTGCTATTGCTCCAGCCCCCCTAGGTGTCTATTCTGGCCTGCTCTGTTGGGAGAGAGAAATCCTTCCCGAGGTAGCCATCTTTTATTCCTTCAGCAGAGGAAAAGAGGAAGGAGGGAGAAATTGAATGAAGTCTTAAAGGAAAAGTCCAATTCCTTGGTTGCATGTTCCTTGCTTTCCTTGCAGTGCTGAACGTTGCAGTCAGGGCCTTGTGCAAGCCACGCCCTGCATTCGCTGTGTGGCTTCTGCACGCTGAAGCCTGGCCTTGGGGTGGTCTTCCTGTCTGCCTGCAGTCCAAATGTTCTCTAAGCCCTTGGGAGTTCAAGGGCTTCAAGGGAGTTCAAGGGAGTTCCTCCACAGGAGTCTGAGGAAATGTCTTCCATACACTTCTTCCCAAATGCCAAATGACAAACGGGGAAAGGGAGGGGGAACAACTTGAGGCTGAGCTGCGAGTCGTCAAGGCCTGTGCCTCTGTCCTCTGTGTACCGCAAGTCTCTCCTGGGTATTCCCAGAATCAGGGGTCAGGAGGAACTTATCAGCTGCAAGTTTTCATATCATCACATTTTGCTGTGCTCCATGGCTGGTTGTGTTCAGTGGAGTGCCCCAAGCTTACAGAGTCTTTCTAAGATCCTTCCTCTCCAACCCCCTCATACCTCAATGTCCCTCTTGCTAATGTATATATGTATATATTTTGTTTGTTTGTGGGGCCACACTCGGAAGTGCTTAGGGTTTACTCCTGGCTCTGCACTTGGTCACTCCTGGCAGACTTGGCAGACCATATGGGATGCTGGAGATCAAACCCAGGTGTTGGTGTGCAAGGCCAATACTCTGCCCTCTACTATCTCTCTGGTATCTCTCTGGGCACCCCCACCTTTTTTTCTATTTTCAAGAGAAAGTAGAATTTATTGGTGGGTGTGACTTTGGAGGGGGCAACTCAGATCTTAGATTCTCAGGGTGCAGGGGACCGTGGTGAGGGATGTATTGCAACCCCACCACCACCCACCGTGAGCTCCTTCACCACTGTGTCTTCAGCTTCATCGGCATGAATTGGATAATGTCCCACTTCTTAGAAATGCAGAGATGCAGATCTCTGGTGGTCATGCCGATATCTGGTAGTCAGACCATCTCTGGTGGTCAGGTGGTCAGTTTGCCCTCTACGGGACCCCAGTCACATGCTTCTTGCTCAGCGGCTTGGTGCAGATGGACTTGATGGCCAAGGAAGGGCCCTGGCGACTGTGTCCCAGGGCTTTCCCAAAGCCAGTTTGGAGATGAAGATTGGCAGCAGAGTGAGTGCAGATCTGAATGTCTGCTGGAAAGAGCTGTCCCCGAGGTCCCTCAAGATAGACTGTCTGACCACAGCTGCAGGCACTGCCCAGGACCTGCTGTTTGCAGTGTTTGCACACTGGACCTCAGAGCTCAGTCGGCTGCTGACCATCCCTGGGTTTCTTCTTTTTTTTTAAATTTTACTTTAGGCACCATGGTTCAATGATAGGGTTTCATGGATAACACAGTCCAGCACAATGCTCTCCCCTAGAGTGATCTCTTTCTTGCACCCGTGTGACCATTTCCCCTTAGTAAGGTTCCTACTAAGAACCGTTCTCAGTGTCTCTTACCTTTGGGCATTTGCCATTATTCCCTGTTCAGTTTCTTTGTACGCCACACACGAGATCATTCAGTGTCAGTCCCTCTCCTTTTAGCTGACTTCAGCATGACACTTTCCAGACCCATCCACATAGCAGCAAATTACATGACTTCATCTGTTCTTACAGTCAAGTAGTATATCACTGTGTAACACGTACCAAAGGTTTTGTATCTACTCATCTGTTCTCAGACACTTGGGTTGCTTCCAGATTCTGGCTATCGTGAATGGGTTTTTTGGATCTTTGGGGTATATTCTGCGAAGTGGAATTGCTGGGTCATATGCATGCTCAGTTCCTAGTTTTTTATTTATTGATTTGTTTTTTGGTCACACCTAGCAGTGCTCAGGGCTTACTCCTGGCTCTGTGCTCAGGGATTAGTCCTGGTGGACTCGGGATGCTGGGGATCCAACCCAGGTCAGCTTCGTGCAAGGAAGCACTGTGCTGTTGCCCCAGCCCACTCATTCCTGGTCTTCTCATACACACAGCGGTACCCAGAAGCTGTTCCCAGCTTGGTGCTGGAAGACCACGTAATGCTGGGGATGGGATCCGGCCTTCTTTCACGTTCAGTCTTCTAGCCTGTTGAGTTATCTCTCTGGTCCCACCTCAGGATCTTTAAATTGTTGTAAGTAGTTATTTTAGAATAGGTGAGGTTCATATGGTTTAAAATTAAAAATATAACCCAAAAAATTAGCTTTTTTGGGGGTATTTTTCCACTCTGGAAAAACCTGTGTTCTCTCTCTCTCTCTCTCTCTCTTTCTCTCTCTCTCTTTCTATCTCTCTCTCTCTCTCTCTCTCTCTCACACACACACACACACACACACTCTTTTCTAAGCTAATTTCTTTATTTTTTTCTTTTTTCTTTTTTTATAATTTTATTTATTGAATCAACGTGAGACCAGTTACAAAGCTTTCGGGTTTAAGTCTCGGTCATACAATGAAACACCCATACTTTCACCAGTGCCCATTATCTACCACCAAAATCCCCAGTATACCCCCATCCCTCACCCTCCCCCTACCTGCGGGGCAGATGATTTCCAAATTACTCTCTCTATACTTTGATTACATTCAAGATTTCGACACCACATCCACCATTATTATTTGGGATTTTACCCCAACACTCATATCTGCCGAAAAGGCAACAGTAGACAATTTGTTTTCTATTGCTGGTTATAAATAACAAATGACTTTGGGGCTGGAGCAACAGCACAACGGGTAGGGCATTTACCTTACATGTGGCCGACCTGGGTTTGAATCCCAACATCACATATGGTCCCCTCAGCACTGCCAGGAGTAATTCCTGAGTGCATGAGACAGGAGTAACCCCTGAGCATCGCCGGGTGTGACCCAAAAAGCAAAATAAAAAAAATTGATTTTGGAATTCCGAAATTTTAACAATTAAATCTGGAGGGATTTCTGCCAAAACCTGCTGGGTTCCAAGATTTTTTCCTGAGTCTCTGGGATCATGGCCGTTAAGCAGCTTGATCAGGAGCCAGAGAGGCCATTTTGGGCGGCGACTCGGGGTCTTGTTGGGGTGGGGAGGAAAGGGCCGGCTCCACCCCCATCCTATGAGACCCCGTGTGTCTCGTCACTACAGGACAAAACCTGACTGTCCAATGGCCTCTGGAGGATGGCAGCCATCAAACTGCCAAGGGGGAGCAGGTGGAGGGACAGCACCCTTTCCCCTCTGGGGGGGGGGGGCAGCAACAGTAACCTACTGCGGGGTCCAGATGCATTTCTGCCAAAAGCCGCTGGGTTTTATTTCTGAGTCTCTGGGATCATGGCCATTAAGCAGCTTGATCAGGAGCCAGAGAGGCTGTTCGTGGACAGCGACTTGGGCTCTCGTTTGGACAGAAAGGAAAGGGCCGGTTCCACCCCCATCTTGTGAGGCCCTGCGTGTCTCGTCACTGTGGGCCCAAACCTTTCCAGTGGCCTCTGGAGGATGACGGCCACTGAGCCATCAGGGGTAGAGGCCAAGATATGAAACCTATTCCTACCTGGGGTGGCCTGGCACCAGTAACCTACTGCAGGGACCAACACATTTCTGCCTAAAGCCATTGGGTTTTGAGATATGTTTCTGAGTCTCTGGGATCATGACCGTTAAGCAATTTGATCAGGAACCAGAGAGGCCATGCCTCCAATTATATAGCTGAGCCGGAGGTGGTTTGTGGGTGTGCCTCTCACATACCTAACTTTTGGCCATTTTCTTGGTAAACTTTGCCCCAAGTTTCTGGGGTCTGGTCAAAGGCACAGCAGCAATTTTGGAGAATCTGGAAGTCTGAAGGTGCCATGAGGCTGCTGATGCACTCACTTCACAGGTACAGATTGACCTGCTGGCGGCACCATACCCCCAAGGAGATTTATTTTTAAATGACTTGGTCTGAGGTTTGGAAATCAAACCAAAGGCACAATGGTGGGGCCAAAGAGATAGTACAGCAGGTAAGGAAATTGTCTTGCACACATCCAACCCAGGTTTGATTGCTGGCACCCGGCTAGTTCCCCAAGCCCACCAGGAGTGATTCCTAAGTACAGAGCCAGGAATAATTCTTGAGCATTGCCTGGTGTGATTTCCCCCCACAAAGCCCCACCACCACCACCACCAAAAAAAAAGGCACAGCAGCAGCGAAGCTAATGCCAGTTCTTTTCTCCCTACAGGGTCGATGTCGGCGAATCACAGGGCAATGTCAATGCCAGCGACTGTGGAGAAGACTAAGGGAGGGAGGCCAGTCCTCGGAGGGCGCTGAAACCCAGCTCAACCCTCAGCCCGAGAAGGGAAGTATTCGCTGAATAGTTTATGTCATTGGTTTGGAGAAATGGGTCTGACAGGGGCTGGGATGGTAGTACAGCAGATAGAACTCTTGCCTTGCACAAGGCTGACCTGGGTTTGATCCCAGGTACCCCACCTGGTCTCTGAGCCCCATCAGGAGTGATCCCTGAGTGCAGAGCCCAGAGTAGGCCCTGAGCACTGCCATGTGTGGCCCCCAAACAAAAACAAAAAATTTACTTATCTATTATGTTGTTTTTCAGGCCGCAGCCAGTGGTGCTCAAGGGCTACTTCCAGTTCAGTGCTCAAAATCACTCCCAATTGTACTGGCAGACTATATAGATCTGGGGATCAAACCTGGGCTCCAACATAGCAAGCATGTACTCAGCCCATTGGGCTCTCTTCTAGATATGTGTTATTTTTTCTTTAAAAACAAGAAAGCCCCATAAAACTTTTTAAACTTCAGATATCACAAAGCTGGCAGAAACAGAACTAAAATTCAGATCTCCTTCTAATACAGATATTCTGGCTCATTTATATCACAAGTTTTTAATTCAAACTTTCCCTGTATAGCCCAAGATTCCTGCTTGAAAGAGACTTATAACTTAGTTATACTAAATAATAATAATAATAATATAGTAGTAGTAGTCGTAGTAGTAGTACTACTACGACTACTAATACTACTACTAATAATAATAAAGCACTTAGAAAGCACAGACAGAATAAAATGGGCACGGGGCCAGGTGGCATGAGAATGGAGTGGTTGGTACACACAGACCCACAGCCAGGCTCTTTTCAAACATATTGAGATCGTTGGAGCCAGATTCAGGGGAAGGAAGGAGAATCTCTGGGATAGGGTGTTGCAGTGTGCAGAGGCTATTCCTATTCTCAAGAGTGACCCTCTGCAGTGCTCAGGGGACCATATGTGGTGCCAGGGATCAAATCCAGGTCAGCTGCATGCAAAGCCTTCCCTCCTGTACTATCTCTCTGGCCCTGAAGGACAATCTTTAAGCATCTGGGACCCAAGGTAGCTGCACAGCCAGTATCTTTTCCATTCATGACAAATGGGTCAAGCCATGGATGAGCGAGCTCTTTGTGAAAGTTTCCAACCACCAGTATTTCACACAGACCTGCACCCTACTGGTTCTTTCTTGGTAAAAGTACTGAGAGAGAAATCACCAAAAGGAACTGGGTAGCAGAAACAAAAAGTTCCATGCTTATAATTATCTAAAGTTTTCAAGCACTGCCAGGAGTAATTTCCGAGAGCAAAGACAGCCCTAAGCATTGCTGGGAGTGCCCCCCCCCCAAAAAAAATTAAATCATTATATAGGGTTTTATACTTAGCTGCCCTTTTTCTGTCAGTATATATGTAAACAAAACAGGCCAACTGCCTCTTTTCTTATCTTTCCTACTTCCTTTCTATCTCTAGGTGGCACAGACTGGCCCCACTTCCCCAGGTCCACAGGAAGCCACAGAGACCATTGTCCTCAAGCAGACGTACTTATGAGAAGCACGTCTGCTCAGCCTCGCACCAGGAACCAGGATGCCACTCTGCCCTCTCCCTGGGACAAACCAAGGCGGGACATTTCAATCCGGCAGTAATGCCAGGCCAATGAAGGAGGAGTCAGCGCTTGCAGCCTCGGTTACTCAGGCCACCGAGACCAGACATGCTGCTATTTCTCAGCAATCATTGGAAACTTGGGACAAGAATCCATCCCATGATTAGGGTGATTTTCCTCACAGAAGCTCCCTGGAGTGCCAGCGAGCCAGCGCCACAGTCAATTTCATGAGCCAATGGGAAAGCTGCTTTTAAGTTTAAAACAAACACACATGGCAGGTTTCTGTCCTTTTCATTCATCGGACAAGACAAGGTTTTGTCCTTTTCATTCATCAAAAACCACTGTATTTCATTTAAGCAGAATGTGCCGGCTTCTCAGTAATTCTGTCTTCTTAGTTCTCTGGTTAAAAACATCATGTTGAACTGGAGCTGGAGTGATAGTACAGAGGGTAGGGTGTCTGCCTTGCATGTGACCAAACTGACCAATCCCCAGCATCTTATTTGATCCCCCAAGCACCACCAGGAGTGATTCCTGAGTGCAGAGCTAGGAGTAAGTCCTGAGCATTGCTGGGTGTGACCCAAAAAACAACAAAAAACAAAAACATGTTGAACTGGGAGAATCAGTACAGTAGGTATGATGCTTGCCTTACAGGCAGCTTATCTAGGACCACCATATGGGGTGATCGCCAAGCACAGACCGAGGAGTAAGCCCTGAAAATAGCTGGCTGTGACCCCAAAACAAAAACAAACAAAAAGACATGCTAAATTGTATCCCCCTTTCCATTTAAGATCAGTACAGAGGCTTGATTGTAGCCTTAGCACAGCGGGTAGGGCATTTGCCTTGCATGTGGCCAACCCGGGTTCGAGTCCCAGCATCCCATATGGTACCCTGAGCATTGCCAGGAATAATTCTGAGTGCAGAGCCAGGAGTAACCCCTGTGCATTGTTGGGTGTGACAAAAAAAAAGAAGAAAAAATTAATCACTGTGAATTACAGTTATAAAGATATTTCTGATTGTGTTTCAGGCATATGTCATTCCAACCTCAATTCCTTCACCAGTACCAATTATCCCCTAGCAATGCCCCCAGTTTCCCTCTGACCCCACAGCCTGCCTCTTTGGCAGGCACTTTTTCCCTCCCCCATTGCCCTAGTGTTGTCTTCCCTAACTTATCCCCCTCATCCCCACCCCAGTTCCAATCTTCCTCCTGAAGACCAGTTCATCTGCATTGTTAACCTAGACCTCTTTGCTACACTCCATTCCATATGCCGAACTACACATTACACATTTATACTTAAATATTCCCCAAGCAATTAAACTTAGCATATCTGGGGCTGGAGGGAAACTGGTGACATGGATGGTGGGAAGTTTACAACAGTGAAGGGATGGGCATGCAAACATTCTACAACTGAAACTCAACTGTGAACAATTTTGTAACTGTTTATCTCATGGTGATTCAATTAAAGAAAACAACATGTCCTAAACTGATTGGATCACCTTTTCTAAAGATAAAAATTATATTTTTCTTACCTTCTCCCTTAGTCAATAAATGAATCTATAATATAAAAAAAATAACAAAACGTCTACAACTATGTAAAAGGGAACATGAGAGATAGCACAAAGAGTAAGATGCTTGCCTTGCACGCAGCAGACCCCTGGGTCAGTCCCTGATACAGTATTTGGTTCCGCTAAGAGTGATTCCTGAGCACAGAACCTGGAGTATGCCCTAAGCACAGCTGGGTATAGAGTCAAAACAGAAAACAAAAATCAAAATCAAAACCAAATCAGTAATAGATTACTGTAATACCCTTCACAGTTCTGCTTTTCCCCCACTTCTAAATTTTCTTTGTTACTTTGTATATCTACAGTAACTTAAATTTTTGCCTCTTGTCTACTCTTAATTTCAATATTTTATCTCATTACTTGTGGAGTTATCTTCATGAAACACTGATTTTTATCGTGTGATTCTTTCGTTTATAATCCTTATGTCTTTACAGATAAAACTTAAATTACTAGAACTAGAGAAATAAGACAGGTGGTAAAGCATTTGCCTCACATTTGAATGATCCAGGTTCAATCCCCAGCACCATATATGTTCCCCAAAGCTCCACCAGAGGTGATGATGGAATGGAGATAGAGGAAAAAACCCTAAGCACTGCCAGGTATAGCCCAAAAACTTAAAGGGGAAAAAAAAAACCTTAAACTTTTTTTCCAATGCTCAGAGTAATTTTGTCCCTGACCTATTTTACAGCTTTCTTTCCTTATTAGTCTTCTATTAAATATCTTTGGTCCAGCAAAATGGAATTACTTAAATTTCTCTAAATGCAATGTTCACTTCCTGTACCTCTTTCTCACTTTCACAAACATACACACACACATTCAGAAGTACGCAAACACATCCACTACACGTTTGGCACCTGCTGTTTCCTATAAGTATAATATTCTGCCCACGCCCTCCCAAATGTGGTTAACTTTCGTTTGACCTTCAACATGTAGGTCAATCTCTGGGGAAACTTTCTTGTTATTTCTCTTCCTTTCCTTTGAGTCAACTGAATTAAGTTCCCCTGCTGCCATTCATACATGACTGAAATTGCTTCCTTTTCTAATTCCTCTGCCAGACTGCAAGCAGTGTAAATGCATTACTGGTCTAAATATCTACCGCAATAAACAGTGTGCTTAGCACCTAGCACCAACTTAATAAACATTTCATGAAATGAAGCAAAAGCAGCTCACCTAATAACACAGTTGGTGACTATTTCTGGCTACTGTGACTCCACCTTTTTGTGAGTCCCATATTACCCACCACCCTCAGATCTTCTGTGCCACCAGATATCCCCCCTATACAACACTTCTCTGCTTTGAACCCTCTTTTATTTACTCTTAGTAATGATGCTTCTCAAATGATTATGGTTTTGCTTCCTACAGATACTTGGAAGTATCTGGAAACATTTCTAACTGAAATTGGGCGCATGAAATTGGGAGCAGGATGGGTAAAGGAGGGTGCTACTGGCTGCTAACGATCCAAAAGGCTGACCAACATGTAGACTAAAGAGGACATCCTCCTATCCCAAGAGAGTCTCAGGTCCAAAATACTACCAGTTTCAAGGCTGAGAAATATCGGTCTATAGTAGATGAATAAACATTCGAAACATCAAATGTGCACGTCTATAAAATATCCTGTCATTAATGTGGGTAGCATAGCTACTAAAAACTAATTCTACCCTGGCCAGCTGATGATTTGCTTAATGTGAGAAATCAGAGCTGCTGCACTGATTCATACTTGAGGACACTCTCATGTGCTGTGGGTTAAATGCAAGAACCAGATCCTGCCAGTGCACAGTATCAGAGTGGAAATTTCACAAATGCACGGAACCTAGAATATTGCTGGTCAGGATTTTGCAACTGAATCCTTCAATGCAAATGTATTTTAGCATGGTTATTATAGGTTTTAAACATTTTTTATACATGGAATACTATCTGTGTTAGGAATTAATTCATGCATCTCGGGGCTGGCTCACCTGGGACGAAGTTAGGCACTGTAGAAAGTGTTGTTCAATAGTCTCAGAAAAAGATGTAAAATTGATTTCTTTCCATTTTCATACTTCAAAATTTGCTAGACACTGCTTTTCACTCTTGGATTGTGTTATTTAAAAGGAAAAAGAGAGTCTCTGGGTGAAAACTATTAGATTTATATTTTGAATCAATCTTAGCCAATGGGAATTTAGTAGTAAATTGGGCTACAAGTTAACATGTTATGTTGCCAGCTATTAAATTTGATAAGATTTAACATGAAAGACAAAAACATTCAAAACAGACAGCCTGTTTTTACTTGACTATGAGGCAGAAGTAAGAGGTTATTCAACATTGTGAAAAACAGTAATAACCAATGTATTAAAATATTGTAGTAACGTGGATGTTTATATGGGGAATGATGTAGTTGCCCAGATTCACCCAAAAAAAGGAAGGAAGGAAGGAAGGAAAGAAAGAAGGAAGGGAGGGAGGGAGAGAAGGAGGGAGGAAAGAAGGAAGGAAAGAAGGAAAAAGGACTCTTTTTGGGGGGCCACACTCCGCTGTGCAAAAGGGTTCCTTCTGGCTGTGCATTCAGGAATCACTCCTGAGCACTGGACTATGG